>JAQFZM010001535.1:0-17779 GCA_034695785.1 Galumna obvia | reverse complement strand
AATAAAAAATTTTGAAAACTAAATTTAAGAGCAATTGTTGGGACGAATAGCAAATGACTATCGGACGAAAAGCATTTTCACTTTCAACAATACGGACGAAAAGCAAATGTCATTCGGACGAAATAGAAGTATAAAAAGTGTATGTTTATAAGGTTTTTCAAATGTTTAATAATTGGTGTTTAAAATGTGTTTTAATCAAATGATTTTTTTAAAAGTTTCGGGACGTTTATTGGGTTTTTCAAAAGGGAAATGTTTTTTTAAGTGAATGTGAAGACTTTGAAGTGCCTTAAATATAAATAATTGACTGATAGTATTAGTGAAAATAAGTTACAGTCACCGATCAGTTTTATGAAGTATGGGTTTTATGCAGGGGTCGGCAAGGGGGGTCATGGGGGGCACCCCCCCCCTAGGCCGAGTCGGCCGAGCTTACCCCCCCCCCTAGGAAAAAGTTCGGAATACCCCCTCCTCTGAGAAAATTTGGCTAAAAATTAGAAAAAATTAAGAAAAAATCAACAAAAAACTGTAATTTTGAAGAAAAATAACAGAAAAGTTAATAAAATTGCATAAAATGGTCAAAATTACAGTTTTTAAGCGATTTTTTTGATTCAAATTTTTTAGAAATTTTTAAAAAAATTGCTTTTTTATCAAATATTTATAGTTTTTGGCTTTAATTTTAATAAAATATATTAAATTTGATCAAAATATAATGAAAAATGTCATAAATAACAGTCTAAACGCGTTTATACCTATTTTTAGCCATTTTTAAGGGATTTTGAAAAAGTGCCCCCCTACCCCCCCCCCTAGCCGAAATTTTTGGCGTACCCCCCCCCCTAGGGTCACTGACCTTGCCTATCCCTGGACATCAATGGATTAAATCTAAAAATAATGGATATTAACATTTAATGAACACTTAATATGACTAATGAATTAAAAGATGTTTTGTTCGGAATCTCATTTCGTTATCACTTATTATATAAAATTAGATTTACTTTATTATAGAATAATTTATTTTAATAATTATTCTTTTGAGAGAAAAAATAATAGTTAATTGACACGAAATATACTCTGTTTACATTTAATTAGCTATAAATGGACTCAATTTTGTGTCTCAGCTCATTCCAAGTATATTAACTTTTTTAACAATAAAATACTAAAATTTTGTTATTTATTCTAAATTTATTTGACGTTCATTTCAAGTAAATTATATCCACAGAATTTTCACACTTCGTCTGATTTGATCTTAACATTTATTTCATACCTAAGATATTACCGAAAGATTTATATATGAGAAACACGCAGTGATTAATACCACGAGCATTGCATTAATATATTGAGATATTTATTATTTTGAACACTTTTTCACAATTTTAATCTCAAACTATCACTTAAATACTGATATTCTGTGCAAAAGGATTGAAAAAAATAAAACCCTTTCTTAAAGAATTCATTGAAACATCTCTTAGCAAATGATTTATAATCAATGAATTTCTCCACCGATTATCTCAATCTATGGACTGATTCTCTCGAAATAAATCAGAGTTTTTCTCTTCTTTTTCAGACAAAAAAAACAAAAGCCTTAGAAATCAGATAACTCTTCGGAGACAAACATCGAAACATTGATTCATTAAACCATAATTTGCGGGTAATTTGTTTCATTTGTTACATTTGTTTCATTTGTTTCATTGGTGACTCTTTACAAAATTCTAATTCTATCCAAAAGAATTTTTAGCGCAAAACTCGACTGAAGTGATTATATGGGAAACTTCCTGTTAAAAAATATTTAGTTTCAAATCAAGATTACTGTAATTTTAAATGACCCTCAATGTTTTTCTGTGTTTCTGCTCTCGTATTCATTGTCTTTGAGCACAGCATTAATCACTTAAGAAACTATTCCTACACTTTTTTTTATAGCTTACATTACATTACAATCTTATATAAGTGATATAACTCTTCCCTACACTCAAAACAGGAAAGTATGCGAATGATATGATCGCAAACAATAAAATACGAAATCATATAATAATAATTAATGTAATTTACATAAAAATTTTCTCCAAAAATTGATTTTTTAATATTTTGTCTATTTTTGCATTAATTATATTAATTAATTCAATTAAAACAAACAAAGATTTGCCTAAAACTGATGTATATTATTACAGTTTGTGTCAGACCTAAAGTTTCTTTAATTTTATTAAAAAAGTGTCGAATAGTCTCAAGAATTTATAAGATTAGAGTTTATGATGTCATTCTTGAAAAATGGAGTTCAAGTGAAATAAACTAGCAAATATTCATAAATGTCTTATTGAGTTATCGTTGATTTCAGATTTAATCTTTCAGTCATAGATTTTAGACTTTAAGTGAAATTATCTGAAAAATGAATGTATGGACTGAATGTATGGACTGAATGTATGGACTGAATGTATGGCTCCACAACTTTAACAAATGAGTCGAATTGAATAAATTTGTGGGATTAGTTGTGAAAATGATCCATTTGCTTACTGCAAGGTGAAGGTAAGGCAATATTGTATTGGTAAGAATATAAAGTAAGAACTGGTCTGATTTGAAGTATTTGTTGATTCATATGAACACCTGAACACATAAACTATTTTTTTAAGTCTCTTATGTAAAAGTGGTGGATATGAACAACAGTGGAACCTATTAGTGGTGGAACAGGTAGACAAGTGAGGTAAGTATGTTCAAAGAAATCATTACCTGACGAGATGTGCAAAAAACTAAGAATGAGAGAATGGAAGGCTCTTAAGGGGACTGACGCGCAGATGCACTCTAACCATAATTATCCAAAAAAAGATATTCGGTCACAAGTTTGCCATCAGTGAAGTGAATGTTCACTATATTTCGCAAACGATATGATACTATTATATAACATTCAATAATGTTATAAACATTTCGTTATTTATTTATTTATTTATTCATTAGTTTTGTTTTAATTGTTTTCATTTAATGAATTTTCAAACAATTCTTATATAAGGATTGGATGGAATAAAATGGAGAACAGATTTTCCCTAAATTTTTGGTCCAAACTATTGAACTTTATTCTCGTCATTACATTTTGGCCAATCCATGTCTCAGCACAAAATAATTGTAAGTTAAGTTTTAAAAATGTTTTTCTTTGCCTTTAATTGAATTTTGAGTGAATCCATACTATCCATGAAGTCTTATAGAACTTTCCGCACAAGTCTTTCGAAAAATAGTATTATGTGTCAGAACAAGTTTAAGGTCAAACTTGAGAAAATTGAAAGATAAAATTAGTAGTAAGCAAGCAACTTTATCTTTAAGGAAATATCACATTTTCATCGAGATTTTTGTGTCAAATCCAAGGCTTTAATGAATAACTTTTTAATTAATCAAATTTTTAATGAAAATTCAATTTTGTTTACAACAACTTAACAATAATTGATTTTTAGTCTTCTTTTTATATTTTTAAAGTATTTTAAAAAATAAATTCTCTGGAAATGAAAATTGTTTTTGTTTTCGGTGACTCTTTGCTAAACTTTGATCGATCAAATCATAAGAATTTATTAATGAAATTGAACATGTTCAAATTAATCTTTGACAGCTTCAATAACTTAATGGCTATTAAATGTGATTTGTTTGTACTAAACTTCTGGAGAAAAGTTATGATTTCCGACAATTTCTCATATAATTTGTCGCAAAAACTTTTACTCATTTTTTTCTAATTAGTTCTCAACGATTATATGATATCAATAGTAAGAAATGATTGACTCATTTTATTTTGTTTGAAGTTTGTTCTGATGGCGTTCCCACATATGAATTGATGAGCGGATATGAATTAAAATCTAAGTCACATATATTGAGTAACTTTTCTACTCTTCATCTGATGGAATGTCTGGACCGGTGTCTGGCAAACGACACGTGCAGATCAATCAACTTTGAGACCGGATTATGTATATTAATGAGCACTTCAGCCGTCTTAAAGTCCGACGCTTTGGTTAAGTCAGAAAACCCAGTGTTCAAGTATTTCGCCCAAAAGCTCTGCCTTTCAGGTAATTCTTGATAACAATAAGCGCTAAAACAAATAAATATGCGTTAATTAATTGAACCTAAGAAAGAGTAAAACTATCAAGGACTATTAACTGATTGATCCAAAGACTTTATGCCATAAACTAATGGTTTATTCTTGTAATCATAAATTATTTGTTTTTACAATTTGTGTATAAATTAAGATTTTATCGGAAATTTTCAATTAAAGCAAACTTGAGATCAGTTGTGAGTTAATTGATTACAATTAATCACAATTTATGTTAATTAAAAACATTGAAATAAATTCCACTTAATATAAGGTTTTAGTGAATTCAGTGACGAAAAGAACATAAAAAGCAGAAATAGATTAATGTTTTGGTTGTTTGCAGTCATTAATCGCGTTATTTATTTGATTCATAGATAAAAAGAAAGTCTGTACAAAGGGATGGGCTTTTGAAACAGTCAAAGGATTTGAATTGAAAAGAATGAGCAAAAAGAGCGTTAGAGTACAGACACGATCCGATTGTATGCAATTATGTTTAAATGAACAACAATTTGACTGCCGGTCCGCTAACTTTGACTCAGACATCAATATCTGTTGGCTCTCAGATTTGGACAGACATACAATTAATATCGATTCAGACTCTAAAACAAGAAGCTATGGCTCTTCTTCCACTTCTGTCGATTATTTAGAGAACAATTGTATTTCTCGTATGTCTTCAATTGGGCACTACTTTTAATGGCATTAATTATATTTCTCCCTTTTATTGATTTCAGAGCCGAAAAAGTTTTGTGAATTTTCACCTCTCAATGGAAAAGTTCTGAAAACTGTAGACTCAGTGTTTGAAAACATTCATTCAATTACTGAATGCAAAGAAAAATGTTTGAATAGTCTGTTTCGATGCCATTCATTTGACTTCAATACTAATATTTGCCGTTTAAGTCATTTGGATAAAAATTCTTTGGCTCATATCGAAAGTCCGTACAAGAAAGTGGTCGGATCGACGACTTATGAGCTGCTCATGTGTTACAATGGTATTCATCAGTGAAGAACTTTTTTTTTCTATTCAAAGCAATTCTCTTTTCATTGAAAATAATGCAATGAATTACAGGTTTCGAACTCATTGTATCGCAAAAAATCGGAAGAAATTTTAAATTCAATTATATTTTTGACTTTTTGTTACCTTATCTGTCATTATAACCGTTAACTCAATGGAAAGAAAGAATTTAATTTCTTTTCTATTGAGGATATAATCAAAACTATTTTTTTTTTTCATTAAATTTATGAAATGATATCCGAATTCAATGAGGAGTAAACAAAACACTTTTTCTTCTTTTGAACTCTGAATACTTGAACTCAAATATTGAATTGAATGAGAATTTTCTGATATATTTATCTTTTCATCAGTTACTGTGAGCTGTCGGTCGCGGGAAATGGTGGCCAAAGTGAGGACGAGTCGACAATTCAATGGCAAAATTTATGCCAAAAGTAAACCTCATAATTGCATTAATGACATAACAAATAGCCTCGAATTTGATATTAAAATGCAATACAATAGCGAAGAGTGTGGTGTCAAACAGTCAAGTCCTGGACATTTCACTAATGACATTGTTATCCAACATCATGACATGGTTGTGACCACCAGGGATTTGGCTCTTGGCATGTATTGCAAGTTTGATCTCTACAACGATAGCATATCTTTTTTGGATCTGGCAATCGATGGGTAAGGAATTCATAAGTTTTGAAACTCATATAATATTTATGTCGTTATTATTTCTCAATATTTATATCACATTATTTACGCTTTGAATCTATAATTTAGTCAAATAATGAGTTTGAAAGTCGTCACAAATTTTTTATTTATTTTATGCCCGACTCGTGTTCATGACCTGAGCTGAGGGACCAGTCGTTCAAAACTAATTTTATAGTCAAACGATTTCTCTTTGGAATAGAGCCATCATTTTCTTATTAAAATCTTTTTTCAATTTTATAAAACCTCTAATATTTATTCGATTTAGTATTCAGTAAAACCTATTATCGAGTCATTTATGGAGTCATTAACACCTTTCAAATCATTTTCAAAACACTTTTTTCCTCAAACAATGCACTTATTTTTCCGCAAAATTAGATTTCATTTCCTCTCTTTTTATCTAAAACTGATAAACAAATAAACTTTTAATTAGTACTTAATTAAAGTTAAAATATCTTTTCCTTTTATTTCATAACTTAGACATTTTCTAATTAACAGAAAACCTTAAAAATAAAAGTACCTAGATTTTTAAATTTAAATTTTAAAGTACTTTTTTAAAATTCATTGAAAAATTCATGACTTTGAGCTCCAGTTCAAGTTCTAAGAATATCTGATTTACTGATAAACTAATATTTGTTTCGTTGATCGGAAAAAAAATAAATAATTTTTAATAATTTAATGATTTTTATTGTTATTTACATCACATTTATGTTTGAATTGAATATAAACTATAAAAAACTGAACGACAATTCATTCCTTCAATTCATAAGAAAATTCTTTGAATTTTTGTCTTAAAGGCAATAATGGTTTTGTCGATTGAAGACAATTTGGTTGACCCTTAAAATTAATAAAACATCCATATATTAAACAGTATTTAAGCGGCAGTTCTTTGGTTTTTATAAATACCTGTAAAAACACTTTTTAATGTTTAGAGTAACGAATAGTCGCGAATTTTGCTTTAATTTATTTCATAAATTTGATGTAAATATGATTTAATAAGTAATTAATTTATTATAATAATATAGTCAGGTATTTGTAACTTAGGTAACACTCAAATGTTAGTTAACTAACAAAAGTTCAAACCTTTAAGTCTTATCTTTTAGAAGCAATTCTTTGAGAATATATTTAATATTCAGAACTATTAATGAGTTGAAGTCATTAAATCAAAGCTAATCTCTTTAATAGTTATTTATTGACTTATAAACAACATTAATATCTCTTAACAATTGCAAAGAATACCATTGAAATGATCAAGGGAAAATACTAATATCAAACACAAGCAAGAGTGTTGCAAGGTGTCTTTGTGATAAGATATTTGTTGAGAACAAGAAATTATCTCTAATTTCTGCAATTTATCGATCAATTTTCCGAATGAATTGAAATTTTCTTTTTTCAAAGATAGAAATGTTAACGAAGTCTTTTTCAGTGCCATAATATTCCTCTAATCTTATCCTCGAAAATAAGAATTTGTTTAAAATTTTTAATTGATGTTAGAATAGACAAGATTATGAGAAAGTTCATTTTAAAAGTCAAATACTGAGAAGAACACAAAGCGTTACTTTAAAGTTTAAACTAATGGCAGAGAAATCAGTTATTTCTTTACAGATTAACGTTTAATATCATTGGCCTCACATATAGTCTTAGTTTTAGCAAAAGTTTGTTTCTTTCAATAATCATAAGTTTTAGACTCATTTCTTATTTACAAAAGAATTTTTATGACTTCTGACATAAAACGTTTGATAATTAAGTGAAGACGTTATTCCAGAGCTATAAAAACAGAGGAATAATTTAAATAACAATTGAAATATTCCTAACATTTATTAAATGAGTTTAGAAAATAAGGTGTGACTCTTCTTCTAAAAGAATACAAGTTTTTTATTACAGAAAATCCTATATCTATAAAATAGAGTTCAAACAACTTATTATTTTCCTTAAAAAATAGCCCGAAGTTTAGTGAAAGCGTTTCCAATGCATAGGATTTGAATGTATTTTATGTATAATAATATTATATATAAATAATTCTATATCTTTGATAATCAAACTTAGATTTAAGTACACAACTATTTAATAGGGGACCGGAGGACCTCTTACAGCCTTATGGGTTAATAACCTAATGCACAGCTTAGTTGTCTTTAGCAGTTATATAATAATAGTTGTAAGAGTACTCTATATGTGAGGTACAGCACAAGTTTCGATTTAATTTTAGTATTAATTTAAAAGTATTTTTAATGTTTAACTCTTATATAGATTTTAAAATATTTATCGATAATAACGTTTTAACATAACATAACTGATTCCATGAGAGTACCCACCCTTTCGCTAACCGCTAATTGTTTGCTTATTTTCGCTCTCAATTAATATCAAGTGTATTGCCATTGACTTATTGGTGAACCCCTTTTCAAAATCCTTTTACTTTTGATTGTTTGGAAACTAACGAATTGTCTTAAGAATCAAAAAGAAAATTAGAGTCAAATTATAAATATATAAGAATTAATGATATATTGTTTGTTGTCATGAAAATCATTATTCAATTTTCTTCTGGCGATCCAAACAAATAACTTAAAGAAAGGCTGAAAAATCTTTCATTAATTGTCGTGATTTTGCTTAAAATATTCCCATTTTTTCTATTTGTTGGATAAGAGGAGAGCCTTCTCTTCATTATTTTTCTTTTGTTTTTTTGTTGGGATTCTCTTCGATATTATCTGTTGTTAGAGTTTAGTAAACCAAAATCACTCCACGAAATGGAAAGTTGACTGACTTTTTTCAGCTAAAATATTCATTAATATTCTCTTATAAGAGATTCGTTTATAATCACTTGATTTGAATTTTTGCTACTTTTCTAACTATACTTTCATTTTTATGGATTAAAATTTGTTTTTATTCACTCAAAAGAAATGTTAATCGAAATAACTTTTATGTCTGAAATCTTTATAAATAATTAATTCATAGATTATTAACAAATAAAAGAGACTCAAATTCAATATACTTTTACTTTCAGTTAATAATTATATTTAGATCATTAAAACAGCCATAAATTATCACTTATATTGATGAAGACCAGGCTGATTGTTTCTCAATTTCATTTTCGTTGCTTTTTTTTGTTATTCAGGACTCATTTGCTGTTTTTTTTCAAAAGCATTCATTCAATTCATAATAAGAGAGAAATCATTAAAAATAAAATGAGAGAAAATAATTATAGGATATGTTTTCCAATGATAGCATTGAAAATTGTAAACCAAATTCGTATAACAATATTAGAATATTCTAATGAAGAGCTAAGGCTCTAATGAAAGCAACTATTTTTGAGCTAAAAATTAGTTACTTTTTCATACAATTTATTCAAATTATCTCTAAATCGTATTTTTATGTAAATGTTATTTGAATTTCGAACTCTATTTTGGGGTCAATAGTATTGTTTTTAAAAGTTTTAATTTTTGTTTCACTTAAATACTCAAAACTTTCACTGTTTTTGATGAGATTTTTGGCATTCATTTGACATTCATTTAACTTATTGACCATATTTTAGGTAAAAATATGCATAACTTTTATTCAATGGTTATAAGAATTTCGTGACATTTTTAACGATAAATTAGAGAACACTTTCAATAAATATAAATTTTTTGATGGTTTAAATCAAAATATAAGTAAGACATCAAACTTTTATTTTGTTTTTTCTGTTTATCAAAAGTAAAAAAATTCGTTATTCAAAGATATCTAATAATTGACTTTTAAAAAGAAAAAATATTTGACTCTAAAAGTAATTTATATTTTCCTTAAAAGATAAGTTTAATAATAGTTATAAAAATATAGTTAAGCGTCAAATAGCGTCAGGTTTTTAATATTTGAATTATAGTATTGAAGGCCGACTATAACCGACTATATTTCAAGTTCAACACTTATGATCATAAAAATCAAGTCAATCACCTTTTTATTCAAACTATAACTCATTAATAATTAGAAATATTTTTAATTCCCTCCTTATGTAAACCTAAACAATATCCTATGGCTGAGGGCCTCATCTTTAGCCGAACCACTCTTTAATGGATAACATTTTTTTATACAATATTTAATAATTTTATTACTCATTTTTCAGAGATATAATGACAGACCGTTTGAGAGGAACGGCTAAACTTCCTGACCTATCCCTACATATAGTGGACATTAACGGAGATGACATTAATGAAGTAGCCTTAGGGGACACCCTTAGAGTTCAAGTGAGAATGAGTGACGAAGGTATTCACAAACAAATATATGTTCTTTAATTATAACGACTTTAATACAAATGATTTGACATTTGAATTGAATATCACTTTACAGCCACTTATGGCATATTTGTCAGGAATTTGATAGCAAAGGATGGATTAGGCGGTGCCAACAACTTGACTCTTATTGATAACTCGGGGTTAGTTTGCATTCAATTTTGCATTTAATTAGAATCTAATTTTAAAGCAAATTATTAATAAGAAATCAATTATTTTTCAATTAATAACTTATTGAATAGTTGTCCGGTTGAGGCAAAAATGATGAGAGAAGTCAGGACTATATCTAAAGATAAGAAATCATTGGAGAGTTATTTAGAGGCCTTCACTTTCACTGGAAGTCAATTACTTGAAATCGAAGCTGAAGTGGAGACCTGTCTCGATAAGTGTCGACCCGTCAGTATTGCTATCAATTATTCGTAAAAAAGTCATTGATTTGAATCTTATCTTAAACTTTAGGTTCAGTGCAAAATCATAACCGGCAGAAGTGATGACGAATACGAAACGGTCACATCTTATGGTAGAAGAAGAAAGAGATCTCCAGTTGAAGATATAGAATTGGCTGAAAAGGGAGATATTCTTCAGATGACCATGCTCTCCAAAAGAGTATCCATCAAATCGAAACGAGAAGTGACCACAAAAGTGGAAATTCCAGCCAAAACTGTAAACGCGATGCCATTTAGGAAAAGCAAAAGTCTGTTCGCTTCTGATTCACCCGCTTTTAGGGTATCAATGGATGAGCACGGATTCTATTGCTTTGAACCGACAACTTTGGCAACACTCAGTGGACTCACATTGATATGTCAGGGATTTATGTTAACCGCTGTTCTTATTATGGCCTCCAGACTCAAAGGACCTAAAATTTTTACATTCATTTAAAAAATTCTCATTTTTTATCATCGAATCATTTTCTCATTTTATTAATAACTAATTTAAAATTAGCCTCAAATCAAATTAAAGATCAGTTTTTATCTCATTTCATATCATTCGACAAATATTTATTGGTTGAGGAATGAGTTTCACTAAAAGATTGTAAGAGGAATATATCCGGTGTTTGTCTAAAAACCCATTAATTATTATTTATTAAATTTAATTTAATTTAATTGCACTGAAAAATGTTTAATGACTTTCATTAAACCACTCATATCTAAAGAGAATCACTATTTATGTATTCATTTTATGAGTGAATTCAGAGAAAGATATTCTGTTCCACTCTTTTGTAAGATTCCTAAGAAATGCCAATTATTTAATCAAATCATTAGTTTTTAGCAAATGAGCTGATGCTGTGATAAACTGTATTTCCATTATATTTATTTTTAATCCACTTTTATTTTCTAATGAAAAATTATTTTAAGCCTTTTTTTGTATTTATAAAACAAATTTAAGTAAAATATAATTTATAACTTAATGTAATATTTTTTTAAAATTAAAACTTAAAATTTGTTTCTCTTTTTGTGAATTTATTTTTGTTTTTGACTTAACTTTTCAATGAAAGTGTTTTTAAAATATTTTGGGAAAAATCTTAAGTTTGGGATAATTTTGTGAGAAATGAATTTCAATTTGAAAATGAAAATCAATTTAATTGAGAGAAAGACCTAAATTATGTGAAACGAGGAATAAACGTCTCAATTATTTGAGACAATATTCAAATTACTGAACAATTTTTTTGTCTTTTGGTTTATAATTGGCTGACATTTATTTCAAAAGGACTTCATTTACACAATTAATTCATATCAAACTTATTCACACTTCAACTTCAAGTGTATTCAAAGCTTGAAATTTATGTAAAAATTTGAAGTTTTTCACAAACTATTAGAAAAGTATAGTTAGTCATAGAGTTAGCGGTCAATTATGACATTAATTAATTCTTAAGAGTCAACCCATTCAATACTAAACCTTAAATAAAGGGTATATAACAACCATAACTCTTATCTAAACCTAATTTTAAACGAAATTTACAACCAATCCAGTGTTTATATTCTAGTCAAAATTTAATATTATTATATAACAGTAATATCATAAATAAATTACCATAATCATAAATTTACATTTTCTATAATCAAATTTTTTTTAAAAATCAGTATATTTCTCTAATTTTGACATTATTTTATGTTTAATTGTATGTTAATTTAATGTTAAAATATATCTACCAAAAAAGTTGTTTCACTTAATGTCCTCTATTGTAATATAACAAAATATTAGCAACTTTTCAAACTATGGACAATAGAAGCTCCCAGTTGTGAATCTCCCTACTGTGAAAAGCTCCTTAGTGTGAATATTTAATGATAGTTTAGCGGATACCCATTAATGTTAAAACCCTTCCGAGAAGTGAATTCCTCTGTTGTGAAAATCTTTTAGTTGAAAACACTTTTTATTATATTTACTTAAAATTTCATTCTCTATTGTGAATTGAGTTTTACATTTAATGAAAAAACTGTAAATAATTTACTATTTTAGTGAAAAATAGTGGTTAAAAATGAAATAATGTCTAAAATTTCAGATGCAATGAAGACCACATTTAAAGTCATATTTTATATTAAAAAATGAATGTGAAAAATATGTCATTAATATTAATACTTTGAATCAAATCAGTAAAAGAGATTTAATTACTAATTACAGTTGACTCTCCTGTCTTGAATCGGTTGGGACCAAGATTATTAGTTCAAGATAGATATAATTCAAGATAGAAATTATAATCAAAGTAATTAAGGGGTGAACGGGGTCTTAAAATCCAATTCAAGATAGACATGAATTCAAGTTACGAGAGTTCAAGATATGAAAGTTAACTGTATTACTCAAAACTTCAGTAATAAACCTTTAAATAATATATTTTTAAATTAAAATTTTTTAGCCTTATTTCCATACTGTGAAAGCTCTGAGTTGTGAATGAATTTCTTGTGCATCATCTGCTCATTCACAGCTGGGAACTTCTACTTTAAATATTTTGACTTATTTTGATTACTTTAGATTCTAAACTTTCTAAAGATTTCAAAATTGTTAGAAAATTCTTAAGCAAAAGGAGGCCTCAAATTTTTGAGTGATTAGAAATAGTATTTTACAGATATATCAAAATATTTTCATCTATCAATTTATGGAATGGATTGCATTTATTTAATACATCGATTATATAAATGATGTTTAAAGTAACCATTGATTTGATATATAAATTTAATTTAGAATAAATATAATTCTTAAGAATTTCCTAAAAATTGGATTAATATCGAAAAGTGAAAACTTAAGTAAAGGGTTTCCCAAAAATATTGAACAAGTATTAAAAATTTTCTTAAATTAATGTATTTTAATGGCATTTCGATTATTAACTTAAATGAAAGATAATATTATTGATAAGAATATGAATCGAATTAAAAATTTAAGTTAAATATCTTCTATCGATTGAACCAAAACTAAATGTCAGACAATTTTTGATAAAATGAGATAAATGTTATTAAAATTAGGCCCCCTTTGATTCATAAGACCAGTGTTTGTATTTTCTCATCATTTTTATGAACAATATTTTGGTCTCTCGGGACGGGATATCAACCATTTCTCATCATTATTTCATTAAAATTTTTGACCTTAACTATCAAGGTATCTTTTCTCGCTTACTTTGCTTTATAATAATAATTAAAGATAGCAGGGGGTAACTCTCCCTACACTCTCTAAGTCTGAATATGTTTGAAGTGACACTCCGTAAACATAATTTGTTGGCCATCAAAGAGTTAGTCCGACAAAATTATGAGAAAAATAAGTCATTTCTCAATAGAGTTATGTTGGAAGAACCTGATATTTATTTCGACCATAGTTCAAATTAAATGATACTAGGTGATCACTCATCCTTCAATTTAACGATAAGCAGATTTTACGCACAGATTTACTGATGACATTAATATAGGTATGTCTTTAAGACTGAAGTTTTCGCTCAATTTATTTTTAAAATCTTAGATTTGCCACAAAAATTCCCAGTTTTTAATTTTACAAAATATTAACATGCAAAGTTTAAAATTTTGAAGGTTCAAAGTATTAGTTAATACAAAATGTAATGAAATACTATTAGGGAGATGGACAAAGAGGGTTTTCCCGAATACCCCATTAGATTCTTAATTTAGATACTTTTTTGTATTATAGGTATAAATTTTACCTATAATTTTATTAATTTTTACCTTTTATTAATAATGATTACTAATCACCATGCATCAATTAATATGAACCGATGTATATAAAGTACTCAATCATTAATTTGAAGTAACCATTAATTTGAACCAAATCTCAAAACCAAAAACTCATTCCCATTGACGTAATGTTAAAAACCACCAATAATTTGAATTAGAGTTCACAAACGGTTAACCCATTTCAGGCAAAACCAAACCGATTGGGCTCTTGATGTTAAACCATCTAGCAGGTTCGGCTTTTTAAGTAAAGTCATTCGGGTCTTCGGATAAATTCTTTAGATCAAAAATTTCATGATTCTTGAGATAAAATTTTTTAATTGACTTTTATCTAGTCCTTTAAATAATCTAGTCCTTTAATATAGCCCTTTAATAAATATTTCCCTTATATTTATCAAGTTAAATTAAACGACAGAATTTATAATAGAATATAGAAATTTATTTAAATCGTTAAAAGAAATTAAATTTCTATATAACCTAAATATTAAAATTCTAATAAGAAATGGTGAAACAATTACTGAATTTTTAATTAAAGATTTGAACATGTTCCTCCAAAATTACCAGTCTCTTTGGGTATTATTGAAAACTCTTTTCATAGAGTAAAAGTATTTGAAGATAAACTTGTATTTTATGGATCTAATTTATCATTACTACAAGTAAAGTTTGAACTTGAATAATTTGAACTTTGAATTTATTTTATTTGAATGAATGTTAAAATGCGTAAAATAAAGTTTTTTAATTTATAATATTCGAGTTTAATAAATAATTTTATCAAACTTTGCTAATAGTAATGATAAATTAAATCCAAATTTATCTTACATTAAAGCTTTTTATACTAAATTTTCCTTGCTAATTCCATGGGAACAAGTGGCACTTCACCGAAAATGATTAAACCAATTAATTCAATAAAACCTAAGCTTTCCAAAGAGACCAAGATCTTTTAAATCGGCGACTTTCATTAAACTTTTTTATTTGTAAGTTTATTTTATTTTTCTGAAAATGGTTCGTTGATCTGAAAATGTGCTTGTTATAAAATGCTAACTATAAATAATATATTTGTAATTAAATTCCATTTTATTTAGTTGAATGTGAATTTACCAATTTACTGTTTACGATTATCATTAACCATTTACTAAAAGTATGACATTCTCTTTGTACCCATTTTTATATATTTTGTCGAATTATATAATTAGAGAAATTCTAAGTGTCGATCAAAGGCAAGTGTTGTGCTAACAGATTGTAGTTAATTATTTCAATTGTCTTATTTCAAAAAGTCTAGTAAATACTATAACCAGAAAAAAGTTGAAAAAATTAGAACATATTAATTGACTTACCTATTAAACTTTATTAAATTAATTTGTCTACATTTTTAAAGACATTATTGGTAGCTAATGGTCACTATTTTTTTAAATAGTTTTGAAAATAAACATTTATATATAGTAAAAGTGAAATATTTTATACATAAAGAACCTTGCCCAATAAGAAGGTAAACCCTGATCCATGAAAAAATCAAAAATCCCCCAACGTGAGTCGATTCTAAATTGAATTAGCTTTCGAATGGTAAAAAAATTTTTGACCTAGGGCAACCCAAAAAGCGGCGAGGTCAATTTAAAGTTGATAATTTTTGAGGGTAAAATTCATACAGCGGTTTTTCCATATATACGCTGTTCTTAAAAATGCTATTAAAAATTAAAATTATGTCTAAATAAGACCTAATAAAGCTATTTAGCGCAAAATCCTGTTAAAATCAGCAATTTTAAGCATTTTTAAGACCGCTGTATGAATTTTACCTCAAAAATTGTCAACTTTAAATTGACCTCGCCGCTTTTTGGGTTGACCTAGGTCAAAAATTTTTTTATCATTCCAAAGCTAATTCAATTTAGAATCGACTCACGTTGAGCGATTTTTGATTTTTTCATGGATCAGGGTTTACCTTCTTATTGGGCAAGGTTCTTTATAATAATTAAAATTTTTTCTAATAGAGATATACTTTTCATAACAAAATAACAATTAAATCATGGTTTGTCGAAAAATTTGTACTTTACTTTCCTAAAAAAAATAGATATTCTGACAATATTTATTTGATTTTTTTAGATAAAAAATAAATGTTACAGTTTTTAAATTTAGAAATTATTAAGTTTTAAAATTTTGTTTAATAAGCATATTTTAGAAAAATTTTTATGTTTGAATTTAATTTAATATCATGAATATTTTATGATTTATTAAATTATTTATGAATAGAAATATATTAACAAAATATCCTTTTATAATTTATAATATAAATAGATAATTGATGAACGTATAGTTAGAACCCACTTTATATTTAGTTTAATATTAATAAAAATAATTTTAAATATATCAAGAATAAGTTGATAATTATTTTTTAAAAATTTTCACCATATTAAGTTATACATATCATAGCCACGTTTTATAGACAGATTTAAAATATCTATTTATTTCATCACTTATTTTAAAATTACAATTTTTCTTAAAAATATAATACTTCTCATTAAAATTGTTTACTTTATTTATTTTTCAGAAAAAATTTTAAAATAAAAATAAAATTCTTAAAATATTAATGGATTAGCAAAATAATGCAAGATTATTTTTCAGAAAAAATTCTGTAAAATTAAAAAATATTTTTTAGTTAATTTAATTTAATTTATTTAATGAATTCAATAAGGAAAATGATCAAATCACTATATATTTTTAAAAAATTATTTTTTATATACTTCAATGAATTCAATTATTATTGCCTTCAAAGCAAATAATTACAATTAATAGTCTTATAATAATTATTTAGAAGTTATCCTTGAAATTGCTATAAGAGTATAGACGTAATTTCACTTCATAAACATAATTGAAAATAAATTGTTACATCTTTATGTACAAATATGCTAGATCAAGGACAAGGACATATAAATCTCTATATTATTTGTATTTGATTTATAATAACAGATAAATCAACACAAAAGTAGAGTTAAATTTTAAAATAGAATTTAGGGTTTTATACTAAACAGAGTTTTTACTTAAAGTTAATTATATTAAAAAACCCTAAAATAATTTGAATGTTATATAAAAGGAATTTCTTTTCAGTGAAATAGATTTCTCAAAACAATAAACTTAAGTTAGTTTTTTACCATGTTATTGGCTTTGGTAATAATTTTGATCACTTGTGTTGTCATGTAAGTTTGATTAATATGAAATATTTTTCAAAAAGTACTTTGCTTATCTAAATCAGGTATATAATAGAATATTGTATTATCAAGGTTTTATTTTTTTAGCTATTAATTTATTTTATAATAAAATTGATCAAGATGTTTTAGTGTCAATAACAACTTTATTAACTTGATAAATATGATAATTAAATAAATTAAACATGGTAAATAATTTTTAGCCTACTTTGGAGACGGTTCACATTTTGGTCCCGACAAGGAGTAGCAGGATCAAACTTTATTGACTGGAAAATATTAATGAGGGCTCAGAATGAATACGCGATGGAATTAAATGAAAAATACGGAAAAGTATACGGAGACTACACTTTTGCTACAAAGAGACTAGTGATAAATGACCCTGAACTTATTCGTGAAGTGTTCCAGAA
>JAQFZM010001534.1:0-17783 GCA_034695785.1 Galumna obvia | reverse complement strand
TTATGAATGGTTCAAAATTATTTTTCAATGATTAACGTATTTATAAAAACTTTACTCAAAAGCAAACTTTGCAATAATAAATTCAATAATTTTATGATTCATAATTTATTGTAAGGTTTAGCATGTTCCCTTTTTAAAAACTTGAGCTTTAATCATCATAGATTTTCTGAGGACTCTGGTTCTCATATAACAAGAAAGTATTTGTAAGAACAAATTTTTTGCATATATTTATTTAAAATTATTTTCAATAACATTGAATGTAATTTATATTAAATGTGATAATAATTAATATAAAATAGAAAATTTCGGTTACAAAACAAAAATAACTTTTCTAACAATATTTATTTTTACAGTTTTATAAATAATTCTGGTTATAGCAAACTGTTCCTATGGATTGTATTCAAATTGAATCTTGTTATAACGAGAATCTGTTAAAATCGGGAATCTGATTATATAATTAGACTAAATCGAGAGCATTTAATATTATAAATGCTATAGGAAATTAAAAAATATACCTTGTTATATCGCTTTGGGATAATTTGAGTTTTGATAAGTTATGCATGGACTCTATTTCAATTATTTTATTAATATTTAAAATTATGCTATTTTGCAAAGTTTAAAGACAATGTACTTTAAATGAATAATTTATTTGATTTTAAAATTATTTATATATAAAAATACAATGAAATTTTCATTTTTTCGTTTTAAAAAGAATACGATTTAACAAGATGATCTAGTTGGGAACAAAGTTCTTGTTAAATCGAGGCCGAACTGTATATTGTTAGATAGTTTTGAGAATTATTATTCTTAAATTTGTTTATTATTAATTTGTTAATTCATTTTGTACTAAATTAACAATGTAAATTCAATATTGACTATTCTGATTTTCTGACTAAATTTCAGATTTTTTTTCTTTAAATGCTTTTATCTTTAGAAGTAATAAAAGTTTTATAAAATTATTATTCACTAATAAACTAAATTTTGATCTAGATAATATAAATTATATAAATAATGAAATAGCTTTTGAATTTTTTGATTAATAAAAAATTTTAAAAACAACATTTCATATTTGACAATCTAATATATCAAAATTCGATTATTTTACTATGATACATTTTTAACTGAAAATACTGTAAAAATTTCTATTTTTTTTTAATTTGAAATTTTTTTTGAAACAAATAAGAAATCGGAGCCGGCATTTCGTGCCGATTACGATTTTTCAAAATAGGTGGGGCCCTCATCTTCATTTTTCTTAAGGGAATATTTTGTCGATTTTTCTATTCTATGGGGTATTCCGAAAAATGCCTGATAATAAAATAATGCATGTTTAATATTATTGTAAACATGTTTTTCATTTAAAACAAATAAAATAACTTGAGTTAAAATTTATAACGAATTTAAATTTTAAAAAATTATTTTCGTAAACTTACTTTGTTTAATTATCCGACTTGAAATTGTTGGCGGACTGAATTGAATAGGTCTCTGGTCATAACTATGCGCTACATATAGCTCATCAACTTCAGAAGAGAGAGAGGACGCGAAAAATGCAACACTCGATGACTTACTTCCTAAAAAGCTTAGCGTTAGGTTACCCGAATATCGTTAGCTCTACCCGTTGCTATATACCCAAAATATCGTTAGCTGACCCGAATAGTCTTCCCGTTGTTAAATTCAAAGCATTAAATAAAAAACACATTCCTTGATAGGCTGTCCCACACGCATATAGATGAGGAAAGGTTTTATCGTATTTCATAAATAAGAGCAAGTTGTCATTATTAACCAGGTTCTTGTCTTCTGTGCATTCATAAGGTGGAGGCAAACACTTTATGCTGTCATTGACTGGGCCCGTTGAAAATGTTTCAATTAATTGAAGATTTGATGATACACGGTAAATTGCATTCCTGGCTCCAATTAATAGGTCGTTGTTTTCGTAATTAATAATAATATTAAAGACCTCTGATTCAAATTTAATTTCTTCGAAATTATTTTGTAAAAACGACCAACCACCAGATATACGTATATTACACAAATAAATCATTAAATAAAATTTAATGACAATAGAAAGCGATGAATTATATAAACTAAAATTATTCCAAAGTCTGATGATAGGGTTAAAAGCCATTTTGTCGAACTATAAAAAATTATTAAATACAATTATTTAAAAACACTTTAAGAAGTACTCAAATTTAACACAATTTTGATAAAGCTATGATACTTTCGAAGCGAACACGCATATCAATTACATAAATAATAACATTTAATGATTTAATATAAAATATATATACTTACTTTTTGTTAGAATGGATGTTCACTTCAAACCGTGTTCGCTTTGAAAGAATCATAGCTTTAATCGAATACTTTGGTTTTAAACAAAATATTTAAATTGATTTTTAATTATTTGTGGACATCGTTTCGACTACCTGTTATTTTCATTAGCACAAGAGCTCATAAAAGCCAAGCTTTAAGTTATAAAATGTAGTCAGTTTAGAGATCATTTATTTGATATAAAGGAAATACAGTCCGTTTTATATGTTTATATTAAATCAAATGAACTTTATATCAAATAAGTTCATCATATTAAATCGGAAAGTCTAATAGATAAACTGTTTAGTTTAGATCAAAATAAAAGTGTCACAAACTTAGTTTAATATTATCATTCATAGATTGTGGTTACAATTTAGGTATTATTATTCTTTAAACAAAAATACCCTTAAAGATAGGTAAATTAAAACTATAATTTAATGAATATTAATAATAGGCTTTTAAGGTTTTTACTTTTGGGCCAAAATCACAGAAATAATTACAGTAATTTTAACGAAACAATATATTAATACAATAATTGAATATTTCTCAATATACCAAGTTTAATCAAAACAAGTAAAATAAATTATAAATAGTCTCAATAAAAATTTCCAAAATTTTGCAAGCTTATATTTTAAAAATAAATAAAAAAAAGAAAAACAAATAAACATCAGGGATTGCGAAAGGTCGAGGATCTAATGGTTAGGGTAGGGTATTTTATAAAAACCTCAAAAACATCTATTTTTGCACTTCTAAGCTTATATTGCTATTTTAGGCTATTTAAAATTTATTAAGTACTAAAGTGAATGAATGAATGAATGATTTATTAATTCAAAAACTAATTTTGATATATAATACAATGAATTATAAAATTACAAAATAATTGTATTATAAAAAGTATTCTGATAGGAGATCCAATCCCACACCGTATTTTGAGTGTTAAAATATCATAATTAAGAACCAGAAAAGATAATTTGGGATACTTTGAATTATGAAACTAATTTCTTTTACCTATTAAATTTGAAAAATTAATCATAAACTAAATATTTATTATAAAACTTACAAGTTTAAATATTTAAGAATAAATATATTAAATATTTCACATTTCCTAGAAGTTATATCATGGTCATTGTCTTATTATAAAGAAAATGCACATAAATTATTTTAAATAAATTGAAAGCTATTTAGATTGTTATATTATTAACACCAAATTAGATATCATTAATATTACAGGATAAATTTTTATAATTCGATATTTTATTTTTAGAAAAACTATTTAATAATTCACATTTTCTAGCTTAAATTAAAGAATTATTATTGCTAGAGCATTTTTAATAACCTAACCCTATCTGAAGAGAAAATTAAGAATTAAATCATCTTACCAAATCCATAAAGTTATTTTAATAAAATATAAATTGACCACTCCTCTCCCCAAGCCACAAAAACTTCAGGCCAAAATTTCCGAATATTCTTCGTGTAAATATATTTCTCCTATGACTGATATGAAGATTTTTGACAATCCAAATGAATATATGAATCACAAATAAATCTATAATAACTTTCTTCAAATTTGAAAGTCTTGGATGATAGTAGAGGTAGTTTCATACACAAAACTAATTATTAATAATACAAAAAAAGCTAATGAATCATATTTTAACATTACTGTCTATGGTATATGTGAACTCTGATAGATATATTTTGTATTTTTAATAATTAGTTTTGATTGTGAAACTATCTCTACCATAATCCCAGACTTTCCAGTTTAAAGAATGTTAACCTATAACATACTTTTGTTTCAAATGACAGCTCGTTTACCAGAACTCACACTTAAAGGATTTAAACTCGGAATCACAATTTAATATAAAAATTGCTTAATACTTTATAATTGTTATTAAATTTATCAGTGATTAAAATTTTGTCAATTGTAATAAAGTCTTTTTGTATTTTTAAATAAATTAAACTTTTAATAACTAAGATAGTTAACAACAATGCAATTCACTAAAGTTAAAAAATTGCTAAACTCTGGTTACAAATATTTCATTAAAAATTGTAATATGATAATATACATGTAATTATTATACATTCCTGATTCGATTCACTGAATTGGTTTGTATAAACATTTATGAATGCAATATATATTTTAAACAAGATCATTATTTTAATTAAATTTTGATTAATTAAATATATTTTGAGTATCTCAAGTTCAAGGACAGATTTGGTAAAGTAAAGTTTAGTAAATAAAACCGTTTTCAACTGATTTTGTGTGTTTGCACATAGAGGTTTTCTTGGTGATTTTTCTATTACATTTTTCAGAATGGCCAGGAATATCTTCAAACCTAAGCGGAATTGATGGGAATCTAACGAATGGAGCGGCGAATTCTTATGATTAGATTCTAATCCTATAAATTTCAATTTCATTTAAATTTTTTTGTTTAACATTAGATATAATCTTATTTTTTATCTTTTACATAATCTATTAAGTAACTATTACATTAAGTAAGTCCAACTGGAAAATCCTGGGATCTTTTTGCATGCAAATTAATTATTAATACGCTTAAATAGAGGTGCCCGATTTAATTTCTAACATAGGCACTCTATTATAAAAGAGAAATCATGCACCTCTATTTACTCGTATTAATAATTAATTTGCCTGCAAAAAAGGTCCCAGGATTTTCCAGTTGGACTTACTTACCATAGAACTTGGTGTTAATAACATTTGTATCAAGTTTAACTATTAAAAACATAAAGGATTATTCTCCACTTTAATTATATTCAGTTTATCATTGAGTAGATCACTATTATTACTAATTCATTGAACCAACACATTCTATTTTAACAATTTTTTACTTTTTATATAATTTTTATATATAGAGTTTAATAAAAAAATTTATTCCCTTTTGTTTTATTGCAATTTTTAAATAATAATTTCGTTAATACGAAACTTTTTATTATTTTGGATTATATTAAGTCTCACTTAAATTGCAAGTTTGGTTTGCATTCTTTGTTGGCTTTTATCAGGAGTGGTCAGTAGGGGGTATTCCGGAATACCCTTAGAAGCAAAAATCAGTAAATACTCCTAGAAATTGAAAAATTTAACTTTACGTCTATGGAGAAGCACTAGGTTTGCCGAGGTTTTCACAAAATACCCTTAGAGTCGAGTTCTTTGGCCATCCATGACATCGATTTTGGTTTATTATAATTTATAATACATAGAATTGGCTTAAATAAAGTTAGCTTAACATTATAGACCCATAGGAATGGTCGGTACAGAAATAAACTATAGCTTATATCGAAATGGTCTAAAAACCATAAATCGAGTAATTATTGTACAGTTAGGCCTCGATTTTGGTCACATCGATTTTGGTCAAACCTTGATTCTGTCCAATAATTTTGACCACACTAAAAGCTCAATTCTATAGCTGAACTAATGTTAAAGGACCTCGATTTTAGCCAACACCGTAAATTGGACAAAGTCGAGGCCCAACTGTATATTTAAAAAATATTAATTTTTGTTATCAATAAAATTATAGTTCAATCATTAATTAAATAATAAAATTATTAAAGAAAAATAATTTTGAAAAGAAAAAATATTGAGAGTATAATATGGTGTTGTGAGGGTATAGCGAGGGTATAGTGAGGGTAAAATAGTGAGAATGGCCTCAACTTTTAAAAAGTTTTCAAATAAATATTAATGATTTTCGACAACAGATGTCAACACATAATTCAGTTCTAAACAAATGTTTTAAGTGTTTTTCCATTTAGATGTCAATTAAGTTGAATAACACAACAAAATAAAGTCTTAATTATATTTGAAACTATCATTTAATGATAAATATCTGATCGATGGTCAAAGTCTGACAAATCCTCTCTATTTATACCATATATTAATCGTTTTTTAGTTTAAAATTTTAGTACAAATTTATTAAAAATTAAGTGAAGATATTTTTTTTATAAAATTTTCCTAAAAGTTTTTGATTACAATTTAAGTCAACTAAACCAAAATGTTGTCTAAACTATTAAGAAGTACAGCCCTTCCCAGTGTTCTGAAGAGTAATTCCTCCAAAACTAACCAAAATGTGGTAAATTTGAGAAATTTCTCAAAAACACCGCAAATGAAACGCATTGAAAATGTGTTGATTATTGGCTCCGGACTAATGGGTTCAGGTATTCAATAGATTGTAGTTTACTTGAAATGAAAGCCATAATTATGTTTAACTTATATTAAGGTATCGCTCAGTCGTGTGCGACGGCTAACAAATTCAATTCAATCACTTTACAGGACATCTCTGATCAACAGTTATCTAAAGCCAAGTCTCGGATCACTCAAAGCCTAACAAATCTGAAGGAAAAGAAAAGAGGTTTCCCTTGAATTGAGTCTAAAATATGATAAAACTCTTCTCTCAGTACTTGTTTATGAAAAGTGGAGCCTAAAATCTGATACGTTTTGCATCAATTAATCATTTGGTGTCTTATATCAGACCTGTCTTTTAGTTTCCAATTGTTTTGTTAGTGAAAAACGAGAATTAATTTTACAAATCATTCATAAAGTATTGAAATATAACCTCAAAAAATACTGAAATTGAAGACACGACTAATTTTTTGCCAATAAATTGAGTTTAAATGATAGGAATGACCCCATTGTAGTCAAAACAACTTAAGGACAGACGAATCGTATGAATATTATTTTAGTCTCGAATTAAAATAATGAGAAGAAAAACAAACGATAATAAACTCTATTTTATACATATTAATGATATCGAGTTCACATTAAACCCAAATCAAAGCATTTGATTAATTAAGAGCCTATACTTAGATCTTAAATTTAGATAAAACTTAAGACATTAATATTCAGTTCATTTCACATAATTTTCAATTCATTTGAATATTTCTTAAGTTTCGCTAATTATTTATTTTTGTTGTTTTAGAAAACAAAGAATAGATTTTTGATTTAATGTTAAATTCTTTATATTTTGTTATATTTAGTATCTATTAATTAATCATTAAATTAATTCTTTAAAATATAAAGTTTTGATGAATTAAATTAAATAATTAAAAATTGAATAATTTCTTAATAATTGTTTAGTTGATATCGAAAACGTTGAACAAGTGGTCAGTCGTATAACACTTTCAACAGCAGCAAAGCCGGTATCAGAGAATAATCTTTTGGTAATTGAGGCAATTCCTGAGTTAATTGAACCAAAACAGAAAATATTCAAAAATTTATGGTTTGTTTTGATAATTAAAATTATTTTAATTGAATGTTAATTAAATTCGAAATGTTTTCCAATTCAGTGAACAATTCAAAGGCAATAAATCAGTGATTTTCGTGACAAACACCTCATCCCTTCCCTGCTATGAAATCGGCAAATATGTTGATTGTAAAGAAAGATTCGGAGGTAATTCACGACTCATTTCTTGATAATTTCAAAATTCTTTGAAACTATTATTGTTGTGTCAATAGGTCTGCATTTCTTCAATCCGGTGCCACTCATGAAATTAGTGGAAATCATTAGAACATTAGACGGTACTAACGATCAAACATTTGAATCACTCGTCCAATTTGTCAAAGATATGAATAAAGTCGGTGTCGCTTCAAAGGTATGTCCACTTCAAACATGTTTTAATCCAAACAAAACTCAAGTTTTAATGTTTTTTTTAGGATACGCCCGGATTTATTGTGAACCGTCTTCTGGTGCCATATATGCAGGAGGCCGTAGCTATGCTTGAAAGAGGAGACGCCACCGCACGAGACATTGACACAGCAATGAAGTTGGGCGCTGGCTATCCCATGGGTAAACCTTTAAATTAAAACTAATTAGTACTGGTTTTTACATATGTTTTTCATTAAACTTTAGGTCCTTTTGAACTGATGGGTGAGTTATCATTAATTTGTTATTAATGTCTTTTTATGTGAGAAATTTATTTGAAGTAATAGTAAATAGAATTTCAAACAATAAGAGTACAAATCGTCTTAAGTAGTCTTAAGACTTAATAATTTATATTTGACTTCAGATTATGTCGGACTCGACACCAATAAGTTCATTGTGGACGCCTGGAATGCTAGGGGTGACCCAAATCTAACAATTCATAAATCGAAACTTATTGAGAGTATGGTCTCAAAGGGAAATTTAGGCAAAAAGTCCGGAAAAGGTTTTTACGACTACACCAAAAAATAAGTCTCATTTAAAAAGTTTATATTATATTATTATAAATCAAATTTTATATGTTTTTTAACTAAAAATCAAAAGATATTTACATTTATCTATATTTTTGTTTTACTTTTTTGTCGACAATCGATTAGTTGAGCGAAATTCAGTAGAAAGTCTTTTTCACAAGAATTATGTTTTGATTGATTGCAAGAATATTCTTAGAACTGAAATAATTTGTTCGCAGTTTTCCCAATAGTTTTCAACTTTTTTGTTAGAATTGATTTTGTTTTTTAAAGAAAATTTTTGTCAAATTTTCAAAATTTTTATGTAAATAAAAGGCATAAGTTTTTAACAAGAATTCTGTTTTGGCAAAAGTGAGGGAAAGTGAGGAAATGGTGAAGGCTTTATTCTAACTAATATTTGCTATTTAAAGGTCTAATAGTGAGCACTTCCTCAAACATATTTTTGCAGACATTTAATCGCTAAAACACTTTCGACCAAACATTTGATATTTGAGTTGAGTCATACAAATGTCACTTTTTGTCTCTCATTTAAATGACATCAAAACTCATATGATTTTTAATTACAAATTTTTTTCTGAAGGAAAGGTATTTTTGTTTCCGAAAAACATAAAAATATTTGATAAAAAAGTAAACATAAATAATACGAAATAATATTAAAAATAAAACTTAATTAACTTTAAAATAACTTTAAAATGATTTTTGTTTACTTTTCATCAAATTTAAGAGAAAGTCGTTAAAAGATATATTAAAACTTTTCCTCAAAACGAGAGTCAACTGCTCTTCAGATTAGATAAAATTGTCGGTAATATTAACTTCAAAAAAGTGAAATAATTTGTTTGTTATCTGATTTATATTTTGATTAAAAAAGTTAAACAAATAAAACAAGAGTTAAATAATGGGTTTTATAGTAGTTGTGATCAATGGTTAATAGATGTGAGAATGAAATACAGAACTCGAATCGAATATTATCTGTCGAAACGAGTCGATTGCAGACAAGCCTTGACAACAGCTGAAGAGCCAATGAGAGAATAGATCCCAAACTCATGACAGGTCGTTCTCTCATTGAGAAAATACCAGTGCTAAGTGAGAGCCTCTTCGACTACCAGTGCTATCGCAGCGCAGCTCTGGTTAAAGCATAGCATCTCTGCATCACTTCATATATTCATTCCATTCACTGCTCTGTTTGTGTGCAAAACAACAGCGGATACCACGACTCACACCAGAACTGATAGCAAACAAATAGCATTTTCTGATTCAAACATTCCTTTCTATGGAAAATCAAAGCACTTCGTGTGAATTCAATCAGTATCCGATCCGTGGCGGTGGACCTGTCCTTATAGACGGATCAACTGATTTAATTGAACTCGAAAGTGATGAGAGCTTCGATGAATTGGTGAGTCTTTTATATATTACTACTATTACTACTCCAGTGCTCCACTGTTTGCATATCATGTGTTTGACTTCTCTCTCTTTCTCTCCTCTTCTCTCTCTTTACTCGTCTTTAGTTTTTGTGCGAAAATCAAAGACCACTCGCGAAGTGCTTTCACTGAAAAATGTGAAAATCATTAAAATTCTGAGTTTTTATTTTTGGCATTAATTTCTTATAAAAACAGATATTCCTAACCTCTAATAATTTATATTTGTACTTGCTAAAGTTGCTAAAGCTACCTTGAGTCTCTAGTAATTAAACAAAATATCAGTACTTATGGATAAATTTGACCTCTTATTTGATTTTATGGACAGATTTGTACTTTGTTTGCATACCTTATCATTGAGTCATTGAGTCATTTACCACTTTTTCCCTTAATTTGCAATTATTTCAGATTAAAAACAGTTTTTTTGGTCTAAAGTTTAATCTCTAAATGGTTTGACCAAAACGTTTTTATGATCTAAAATAAATTGTTTCCCAAATTTTCATTCAATAATATATTCGTTAATAAATAAATGATAAAATCAGAATAAATTAATCGAAGGTAATTTCTGGTAATTAAAACCTAGAGATGAGTTCTCTGATAAAGTCCTACACTTTTCATTGAATTCTATTAAAGTATAAATTAATGTATAATATATAATCTCCTGTATATTAATATGTATATTAAGTGTGTATAAGTGTGAGTGTGTTTCGGCTAAATTTTCTGACGACAAGGTTTTAATTAAAGTATGAATCGATTAATATTGTGGTCAATGATCTCGTGGTTTGTGATAATAACCAGAGCTTTGGTGTCATGAAATAAACCAAAATTTTTGAAGTGTTGTTCACTTTTTTGTGTTTAGGTTTTCTCCCTTTTCAGTCAAATACACAAAAAAGCAATAAATTATAGACAAAAAAATGCAAAAACTGTTCACAAACTTATATAAAAGTGAAGTTTTTGTGCCAAAAAAATAAGAAATAAAATTCTCGTTTACATAAAACCCAATCCATTTTAAACCCTTTATCTCTTTTTTGAATGTTTGAGAATAATTCCTGTCTTTTATATGTTTAGGACTAAGAAAAAGTTTTACACAATTTTACACTCAATTATTGTTTATTCAAATCTCGGTCTTAGATATGAAACTTAGAATAGACGCAACTCTTGATTCAGAGAAGAAGTAATTCAACCAAAGAGAAGGAATAACAAAATAGAATGCAATAAAAGAAAATTACCAAGATAATATAAAGAACAGATGCCAAAAACAGCATTCATTTATCCAATTGTGGTTTAGATGTAGGGATCAGTGTTTGAATGAAGACATCGATTACCAAAAATGGATTATTATTAGAGTCAGTAGTTCTGAATTGATTACAAATCACATATACATTATATATCGTTTATATATTTTATATATCAATGATAACAGTATTCAGTTTATGTCATCATTTTTTTCAAAACAATTCCATAACTTTTTTTTATTATTGAATGAGTTTTAATACTTTAGGCGAATGAATATAATCAGAATCACATGATATTTATCTCCACTTATTTATTCTTAGATATATTTAAACAATGATATTAATGCAATGAAATTAAAGAGTAATAAATGTGTTGCTAATAGTTAGTCAATAGTTATGTCTTTTACATTGAAAATAAAAATATTATTTAATTGCAATAAATATTCGTATAATTCAAGAATCCGTCGTTTTTTCAATCCGAAAGCCATTAACTCATGAATTAATGAATTAAAAGTATATTAAAAAGGCTTTTAAAGACTTATATAATTTTTAAAAAGAGTAAAAAATATTGAATTTGTAATTATAAGGTTTAAACCATTTTTTATAAACAAAAAAAAGTTATCAAACAATTATTTAGGAATTCTCTGATCTCATGTTAGAGTCAGACAATTCATTTGCATTAATTCAATGGTTTAATCTTCTGAAACGAATAAAGACTGACTCACATAAGATTCATATAATTGTCATAAAAGTTATAATTTTCTGTACAATAATTGTCTATTACTCTAATGTTTAATTTCTTAATGCAATGTCACTACTCTTTTGTATATCTATAGACAAAATCTATTTTAGAATTAAGTCAGATATAAAAAAACAATAAAACAAATGTTGAGTTTCATATTATACCAAAATTCTCATTTGTTTTGCATTAATTCTTATATTCGTTTGAAATATTGATTCTCACGAAATACAATATATCATACATTTGATGCAAATATCCGAATAAGTTATAGAATTTTTTGCACAGAATATATTTCTATTTGTATATATAGTGACCAAACAACTAATCAAAATTTGCAATTATCTGTAGAGTATTCCAGATATATTAGATCTCTGTATATGAGTATATCTTCTCATTTGACAGTTGGAACTCAGTTTTAAGTTCAATGTCTTCACCCGTTTTTTAAACTTTTGTTTTAAAATTAGATTATTCTGTATATTGAAGTGAAGGAAAAGTGCCAAAAATGTAGTACCACTGACACTAGTTTTACAACAAAATGAATGACAATTCGTTTAATATATCACTTTCTATAAATATTTGCATAAAATAGTCATGAAATTGGATTTTTCACCAAAAGATACATTTTTTTATATAAAAATATGAAATTATGTAAAATCCCTAAAAATTCCAAACAAAACAATTATTCAGTTGTGAATAGAGTTGTTTTAATGAAATGACATTGAATTTAATTTCAGAATAATTTCCTCAAAAACTATTTTATATTTTAATGGATTTTATTATAGTTTTAATAATTGTTATCAAAATTACTTCAATCATGAAATCAGTTGACGTAAAGCATAGAAATAAATTGATTTTATAAAACAAGTCCTCCTTTTGTTGTGTTTGACTTAAGATATGTGCCATAAATCAAGAGTTGAGATAATTTTTGATAACTCAGAATAAGAGATACAATGCGAGCGATGAAATCCTATTTGTGTTTATTCAGTCATTCAGTCGAAGATTTATATTTTCACACATTTGATAGCATTTCATATCATTTGATATCATTTGATAGCACTCTATTCAAGTAAAGAATTATTTTAAACCCAAATATTATTCCAAAACATAACTAATCATAAATTATTCTGATTTAAGTCAATTCATTCGGAAGACGGTTTCAAATCCTTCTAAAAAATGATTAAAATCGGAGTTTATTTATGAATTCATTAAACCATTTGAAATACATATCTTAAAGAATCGTTTAAAAAGATATTTAGATATTTTGAGGAAAAATGTCTTTGAATTTATCAGATAAAGAGTTGAAGAAAACAAAGAAAATAACGAAATAATGATATGTATTATATATTTGTTTATGTATTAAATGGTGGCCGACACTACTAGAGTTGTAGAAGAGCTTATTATATCTGGCCATCAATCAATTATAAGGTCATTGATTCCAATTATTAATTCTTCGTCCAAATGATTGTATAATTTAAATGAATGACATTTAATTGATTAGTAGTTGTTTTTAATGAAATGTTTTGATTGATTGCTATATAATCCAAATCAAAGATTTCTTTGGATTCGAACTTAAAATCGTTTGCATTGAATAGACTACAAATGATTTAAAACTCGATTTGTTTGAAACAAAAGTCAATATAATAATTGATTCAAATATAAAATAAGAAAAATATATTTTATTGAAAAACGAGAAGAATGCAGGAAATTGTTCTCACAGTTTGAGTTATGACGCCCTGGACTCTAATTACTCATAGATTGTGTTCTTTGGTTACCTTTCAGTTTCTTTATTGAAATGTATATCAAAACAGTCTTTGAGTGAAAATTTCAAATTCCATTTCCTTTTGTTTTTCAAATTCTATGGCAAAGAGTAGTATATAATTCATTATTAATGTGAAGTGAATTGTTTTTTACTCAACAGTATATCTGTGCCAAAGTCGAGAGCAACGAAACAATAGCCGGTTCTTCGAGAGAACAAAGCTTTCAGAAACAAATCCAAAACAAAATTTCAAACAATAAACTGATCCGCGATTCAAACCATAGGGAAGATAATGACGAAGACGTCGAAAGAGAAGAAGAGGTGACAAAATTAAATGTGAATACAATCGCGTGTAGACCTATCTCTGAGACATCACTAGTGAGTGGGTTCAGTGTTTCGAGCAGTTCTTTAAGTGATCCAAACGCTCCGATGTGTAAAATATGTCACATGAATGCCAAGGAGAACGACCCTCTCATCAGTCCCTGTCGTTGTTCGGGAACAATGCAATACATGCATTGCGGGTGTCTTATGGTATGCCTTTCATTCAGCGCATAACCAAATCCTTCTTTTTTTTCTTCAAAGAATCAGTCATTTATTTATTTTTTTAGTACTAATATCTGACAGTTATTAACATTTTATTTATTATTCCTTTTTTCCATCACTTAATTGTTTTTCTATTTTAGACATATTTTCAAAGTTTTCTTATTATTAAATATTTTTTTTATTAATCAATCGTTTGATAATATTTTCATTTTTAGCGATGGCTGGAGATAACCAGCAAAAAGTCACGTAAACCTTTAAGTTGTGAACTGTGTCAATACCAATACCAGTGGCACAAAAAATTTAAGGTTAGTCTCATCTTTTCTTAATTGATCTATGGATCAGTTGAATGATAGCCATCGGCCATATTCTCACAGATATTTGATTTGTGGAATATTCCTTACATCAGAGAAACGGGAATTTCCTATTCTCTAATTTAAAAATGTTATAAAATTATCAAGTTCAAACAAGTACTAGTGTTGATACAATAAACGTATAACTTGAGGTAATTCAGTGCTAATGATTGCATAATTAAATTTGTAAACAAACCTGAATAGACTAAATATAAGTTTCAAGGTTATACTTCAATAAAGAGCGTAAATTTAGCCTCGAGGACAATCTATTGTCATTTGTGGCTATTCTTCATTACATTTGCATTTCTTTTAACTTAAATCAAAGCTCTGCTTCTTTTGATTAAAAAGTGTAAAATCATTACATTTATTAGCATTTCATGACTTAAAGAAAAACATTAAAACTTATGTATTATTTTCTTATTTCAATTTAAACACTAATTTGTTATCGAAAATAAATGTTCTAACCTTTAGATACCGTCCCCTCTCTCACACCCAAAAAGCTGTACTTTTTAGCATTTATTTATAATTTTGTTGTTTTGGGGCTAAAAATAATTATTTAATTTTTTGTTAAAATCACTAAAATTTATGATGTCTTAGCGTTTGTGCTCTTTTTAATCAATTCATTTATTAATTATATGATTAAAATTTGAAGTAATAAATAGTTCCCAAAGTTTAGCCTCCTTTGAACCGAAAGATTGAAACCTATTTATCTATTTATTGCCGGACCGGCAAATATAGGCCGCAAATACCACTTAACCTCTTGTCCTCTCAAGTGTTCTCCGATTCCAAACATATATTTTTAGTATTATTTAGAACAACATATTTGCGTATTTATTTGCTATTTTTAATAAAACATATGTTTTGTTTAATCATTTTATTATAATAATTATTAAACAAAAAGTTTTTTACTCATTCCTAGAGATAATTGGGTTCAGACAATTCAAACAATTCTATAACAAACTTTATTAAACATATTATTTGAGTAAATATTTAATTTTATGTTAACTCTTCTCAAACATTAAAAGATTTTTAAAATGTTTCAAATTGTTCTGACATTAAATGTGGCAAAACTTATCTTGATTAAATTTGAAAATTAATTATCAATTTTTACTTAATATTAGACATTTAATGAAAATATTCTTTATTTTAGAAAACATTAAAGAATATAACCTTAATTACAATTAAACCCTAGTTCCCTTTTTTAAACCACATTTAATATGAATTGTTTTCAAATATCAAATATCCTGTTCTTTAATTATTTAAATAATATGCCAATCAGTCCTTCAATATACAATGTACTATTGTATGCCTTAATTATTAAGGGTTAATATGCGATATTATTATTCTGAGTCATTTCTGTGGCCAAAGGATTGTCATTTATGTCTGGCATTAAAGACCAAAACAAAATCAAAATATTATTTTTGTATAAAACTATTCATAACCTTTTAATTACCGATAATTCAATTTATTTTTATTCATTTTATTTATTAATTACTTATTCTTTTCAAATCAATTTAATTAATTAGGATTTTGTCGTTTTATTTTTAATTATTTTTCAAGTTTTCAGCAAAAATTTGATATTTTCAATGACCAAGTTTTAATGTGTTTTAATGTTTTTTTTTTAAAAAATCCTTAAATTATAAAGTGTCATTTTTTATGAATTGGCCCTACGCCTAAAATTATAAATAAAAGTATTTAAAAGTATTTATTTAATTAAAACTAAAATATAAATGGAATCAAATAAATATAAGTATTTATATTAAGTGATCACTGATCACACATTTCAATAATTTATCACATTTTAATTCTTATTGAAATTTGTGGCAATCAATTATTAGATCAAGAATCTAGTATCTATATCTAGTATCTATTATCTTTAGACTTTATATTCCAGAATTTTTTACTATTTTATATTTAGGCCCTAAATTTATCATTCAATCAATTAATAAATTGATTATATCTTTAATATATCTTAAGTTCTCTGTGTGTCGACTAAAAAAATGGTAATTTAAGTTTTATAAGCATTTAATTTCCAAAAAACAGCTCAAAAAATACCAAATTTATTTTAATAGTCTTACTCTCATTGACTGAATTGAGGGGTCGATCGAAAGGAAAGTAATTGACTGAAACCCAATTATTTTAGTCAATAATTTCACCAAAAATTAGATTAAATTGTATTAAATATTGTTTTTAATTTTATATTTAATCTGATATTTAATTCACTTAACTTAACTAAATTAAACTAAATCTAAACCCAAACTATAATCAAAGATCTAAACTAAACTAAACTAATCTTAAATGCATTTAAATTACAGTTAAACATAGATTTTAGTCATATGTAGTTATTATTTCAATATTATGTTCGTAATTATACTTTAATTGAATGAAATTATAAATATATACATTTTGTTAACTTCAACCAAAACTTTGAGTTAATTATGAATTCTCTTTTCAATTGTTTGAAAACAAATAAATCATATAAATGTTGTCTTTTCTCTGTGGATATCTCTTATTATTTGTTCACAAATATCACAACTTTTTCTTTCATTTCGTGAATATTTCGCCAATTTATCAAAACCTAAACTAACCTTAACTTAGAAGTTAGTCCTCATTTTCAAATGTTTTATTCATTATTTAACTTATTTGTCATCACTTATTCGATGCATTTTATAAACAAATTTATCCCTAATATTAAACTTAAATAACAATTTGTTTAAAATGAGACCAAATGTTAAAATCATTATTTAGTTTGAGATCATTAGTCATTAAAGTGATGTTACAAAAGTATTTTCCCTTCATTTTTATGAATCGATTATTTGAAACCAATTTATTAGTGAAGAACTAAAATCTTATTTACTTCGTTTTAAACTTTTTATTGACTCAATTTTCTTATATTATAATAGATTTGAGAGAAAAAAAAAACGATAATAAGTTTCGAAATTTGTTTATTTGATATCTTATTGAAAGTCGGCTTTCATTTAATGTATTCCTATTTTGCATTTAATTAATTATACGATAAAAGAAGTGAAATGTCTTTTCAATCCTTAGATCACATTTAAAAGTCTATATTTCTTCGAATAAATTCTGAATTTTATTTATATTTTGAAGAAAAACAAATCCGATTTCTTTGCCGACTGTCGGATGAAATGCAAGATTAGATAAGTTTCAAATTGAAGTATTAGTTCCCACGGGCTCTCTCTCTCTCTCTCTCTCTCTCTCTCACCAAAAGCTATTCTTTCCTATTGTGTGCTAAACTTAGAACCGGATAG
>JAQFZM010001533.1:0-17800 GCA_034695785.1 Galumna obvia | reverse complement strand
CGAAAAGGCACTCATTATATGGATATCCGATCTCTTCCTCTTAAGCCATTGAATCAATTAATCGTTAATATAAATTTTTGCTCAAAAAATTAGTCAAAAATTTTATATTTAAAATAATATGACTGAAGAAGTTGTTAAGCAATCTATGGATTCTTTAAAACAACAAAAATTACTAATTTTTTCAATAAATGTAATTAAATATTAATATTCTTAATTAAAAATATATTTTATCAGTTGAGTTAACTAATCGATTGGGTTAACTAATTCTATATACCCAAGGTACTTTACTCAATCGAATGGGCACTGTTTAGAGTATATATTATAGAAGTTCTATAGAACCTTTACTTTACATTCTTATGAAAACTTTAAAACTTGCGCTCAAAAGATGTTATAAATATAGAGTAATAAAAAGAAAGACATCTTTTGTCTGTTATTTCACCAAAAGTTTTATTTTTATGACTTAAAGTGAGTTCACTATATTGTGAAGTGACTGCTCTTTAGGCTTATCTTCTCTTTTATTCATTTATCTGTCATTGAAGTCAAAAAATGCATTTATTTTGTTTACAAAACATTTTATAAATTATTTTCTTTTTTACAATAATTTTATTTAAATGTAAATAATTTTAGTATTTATTAATAGTTTTTCATATAAAAAATGGTTAGAAATGTACGCAAAAAACGGTTTCGGAAACAAAGTTTTAAAAAATTGTTAAAAGAGTCGAATGATGTCGGACTACCTTTTAGTGACCAAACATTTAAATGTGAGGATAAGTCAGTGGCCATTACCTCACAGTTCAGAACACAACTCGATGTCGGAAAGATTGTATGGAAGAGACCCAAAGAAATGGTTGAAATTCCGCATCTCTTATATCGCGAAAAATTAGGTCCACAACAAGAGGTTGAGTTTGTCGGCGACGGACCCATCAAATGGTTTATTAGCGCCGCACTGGCCCTCACTCTCCACAAAAATGCATTATTTCGGGTATTATTAAACATTTTTAAAAAACATTTAATTTCTGAATGATTTGTGATTTTTAGGTAATTCCTAAAAGTGAGGTCCACTTTGTTCGGGGTATTCTTAAGTTTAATTTCTGGCATTTGGGGCAATGGGTTAAAGTTGTGATCGACGACCGATTGCCTACTTTTGACAATAAATTAGTGTTTAGTAGTAGTCGGTGTGGACTCGTCTATTGGGTACCTCTTTTAGAGAAATCTTACGCTAAACTCTTTGGCTCTTATGAAACAATGGCCGCCAACAGTGGCTTCAATAGTGCTCTCATGGATATGACCGGCGCTACCGTCGAAACGTTTGATCTCCAAAATGATGGAAAGGAAAGGGAATACTTCAGAATGATTTGTGAAGAAATGGACAGAAGTGCAATCATTTGTGCCAAAAGCAAAGTATGTCTTCATTTCATAACAAATGGAATATATTTTAATAATATTTGTATTTAGGAATCGATTACCGCTCAAAATATCTACGGATTACTTAATGATTGTATTTATGTCATTAAAAACATCAAAAAGCCTTTTAGCGGTACTTTTCGTAAAACTTTCTCAAAAGACAGCTCTAAAGAAAGCGCTTCCATTCGTATTATGTGTACAATCGCTAATCACAAGAAAAAGTATTTCTCTTTTTTTAACATTTATTAGTAAAATGTTTGAATGAATTTTGATTTAATTTAAATTAAATTTAGCCGAAAATTATCTATAAAAGTATATAATAATCTAATATTATTACAATTGTTATTACAATTAGTAGATCTGATTACAGCATATCTCCTGTTTTGTAAAAATTATTAATTTTTCTTTAGTTTTTCAACTAATTCCCAAACGGATCGTTTGCAAGACTTTTGGTAATTAAATTTATATATTGAATCACTTTTTAATAACTGATTAATCCTTAAAGGATTCCAATCGAAGACTTTTGCAGATATTTTAATTCGATTACTATTTGTCGAACTTATGCTACAGAAAAAGAATCGAAAGCAAAGGGAACCGTTAATTCCCAGTTCTGTTTTGATGTTCTCAATGACTGCAATGAAGTTATTATTGATTTAATGCAAACCAATTATAAAGATTTTATTGGTTTGGGTTTTAATTTATATAAAGTCGAAGTAAACCGAAATTATAAAATCCATAATTTTAATCGAATTCCAGTCGTATTCACCGCCGAATCACTTAAAAAACGGAATATTTTCAAACGAATTGAATTAAGTTCGGGTCGATATGTCTTAACTCCAATTTGTTCGAATCCAGATTTAGAACTGATTTTACGGGTCTTTACTAATAAGACCACAAATTTAAGGTATTTTCTTATTATCGGTTTTGAAAATGTGATCAATTAATACATTAAATTATATTTTAAACCAGAATTTTAAGTCAGGATATGCCCCGAAAGAACAATATTTTACCATTTCTTTCACCAAAATATCCGAATTATGTGACCCGAATCACAATAATCAGTGCAAACAGTTTGGAAAAACAGGACCGCTTTGGAGGTATGAAAACTTAGAGCTATTTTCTATAATAAATACAATTTATGAACTGTTTTAGCGGCGAATCCTTATTGTGTTATTCGTTGCGGTCGAAACGTTATTAAATCGACGCCAATTGCAGAGACATTAAGTCCTGAATGGGATTATTTTAGTGCTATTTTCTATCACAACAGATTCGCTTCTTTTATTGTTGAGGTCTGTTAAGACATTCTCACTTCAACTCAAATTTAACTTAAATTAATTAATATCACAGTTATGGCATTCAAGCCTTTTAATCGATTATTTTATGGGACGGGTCGAAGTCCTGCCCAGAATTACAACAAATACAGAAAACACGACTTCTATTCAAGAATTAGAACTTTTTGGCCGCAAAAAAGAGGGAAAATCTCTCGGAATAATAAAACTACAGATTTTTACTTATGAAGACCTGCGATCTTTTTAATAGATTCCATGACATCTTTTTATTTGTCTTAAAATGAGATCTCATTCAATGACTTACAATGTATTCAATATTTGATATAATTTATAACTTTTTATTAGTCAAGACTTCAAATAATTTGAAGATTTCAATCGTCGCAGTATTTAAATGACTATAATTTTAATACAAATTAATCGAAACATTCCTTAATTGTATTAAACTATTTTATAGACTATTTGTGAAACTCAAATAACTTAATGTTTTCCTAAAAATTGTGCAAATATTTAATGAATGCAATCATTTGAAAATTCCTTATTATTAGAGATTTTTTGCAATCAAAACGAAATTTGAATTTATATTTAATTTTATAAACGAATTTCTTAACGAATTTATTTTAGTTTTAAAATTCATCCATTTTTTGGGATAAATTTATATAAAGACCTTAAAAACTGTAATATAAAAGAAGTTAATAAATTTGATTAAAATGAATTAATGACCTTGTTATAAACTAATTTTTAATAATAATTTAAAAAGTCTATGAAATGACATTGATCATTTTCATAATACAGTTAGGCCTCGATTTAACAAGATCGCTGTTGCCAGCTAGATTATCTTGTTAAATAGAGTTCATTTAGCATTGGCATAGAGCGGTTGGTGCTTTAAGTGGACCTTGTTATATCGAGTTCTTGTTATTAATTAATATATAAAGTGTTGTTATATAGAGGACTAACTGTATTTTAAAGGCAAACAAATTTGAAACCTTTAAAACTTGCGCTCAAAAGATGTTATATAAAAAGAAAGACATCTTTTGTCTATTATTTCACCAAAAGTTTTATTTTTGTTTAATTAATACAATTCTTAGAAATAAAATTCAAATTTTTTAAATAATTTAATTTTATTAAAAGTTTATTAAAACTCATTTTTTTAATTTTATTTTTTATTATTATTTTCACTTAAATTCATAACTTATTTAAATATATTTTCGTTTTTTACGAAAATTGTATTGAAATCAAAATAATATTATTTTTAATATTAAAAATTGTAATTAAATAAAACTGGATTTAACTTCAATTAATGGCAGATATTTAACGGCGAATGAAATCCAATTCATTGAAAAGATTTTCACTGAAATTAAAGGATTTGTTGAAAGAGAGAAATATAATGGGTTTGTGTCTGAAAACATTTCAATTGATTTAAATTAGAATTTGTTTGAATAGTGTTTTAGTATTTCCATCACTTTCTTCGAGATATAGATATCTCTTCCATGAATTCACAGAAAAACATTTCGGACATACTTTAGGAACCGTTTCTATTGGAAAAGAAGGCAATCGACGACCACTTCTTTACTTCAAATCTAAAGATAATTTACAAAAGATGTCAGAAAATAATGAAATTTCTTCGGAAAACATTTCTACTAAAGAGTCTTCACATTCAATCTCTGGCATCAAATTAACGAATTCTAGAAAAAGTGGTAAAAATTCAAAGAAATCTTATGATAAAAGACATCGAAGACCAGATATGAAACTCTATGTTCCGCCAAAAGCGAAGACAAATTCTACGGATGAAACTGAAAATCAATGTTTAGCTCAAAATGATGACCAAAAAACAAGTGAAACAATAGAAAGGTTTTCAGAACTGGATATAAGTGATTCACACACTACTAGTCATCCCATAAACCAGAATTGTCTCACTCTTTGTTCTAATAATTGCATCGAAAGTCCACATAAAGACATGAATGAAGACAATCACACAAATTGTGAAGAAGTGGTTGACGAGAGTTGGGATTCACTTTTCGATGAAAACGGGGACTGTATTCGACCAGAATTTGTTGATAGAGTTAATGATCTGATTTCTAATAAAACTTGTGATTTGAAGTTAGAAAAGCCTCGAATCGATTACTATAATTTCCAATACAATGAACCCGATATCGATAACTCAGAGTTCGCTCACATTCTTGAAGTCTATGACTTCCCCATCGAATTGAAAACTCAGGATATAATGACCTCAATTTCTGTCTTCAAGTAATTAATTAAAGATTAAGTGTCAGTCAGAGCAGGAATTCATAGAATTTGTTGACATTTCAAAGATTTAATTAGTGTTTTTAGTTATTTAGTTTTAGTCAATCAATGCCTCCATTTATTCGTTAATTTAAATTCAAATATTTTTATATTAAATCAGTTCTCGTGATTTCGACGTAAAATGGGTGGACGACACCCACGCGTTAATTGTCTTCTCGAATGGAAACGCTGCCACTGAAGCCCTTAAATATGTTTATCCCAATATGAAGTTACGTCCTCTCTCTCAGGCCATTAGAGAATCCAAAGTAAAGGCTCGCAAGTGTTCAGGTCTTAACTTTGTATTCATTTAAAAAATTATTTTAATTTTGTTTTAACAGAATTTTTGCAGCCATACAAACAAAGACCTCAAACAAGTGCTTCTTTGGCCCGAAGATTAGTCACTCAATCTCTTGGTCTCAGAGAAAGGATATCTCCCGAACAAAGAGCCGCTGAACGGAAAAAGTTGGCCGACGCTAAAGGTTTGCTTAAAATCAATACTTTCGCCAAATTATAAGTTTGAAATTTTGTGCGATTTAACTCATTTCTTAAAAATGATAAACAATTTGAGTTAAAATTTTAATTTAATTTATTTATTTAGAGAAAAAACGGATGGCTTTTAAACAAGGAATTGACATTTGGGAGGGAAATGTCTCTTAAAAATGCCTCAAATATTGGTGTTTAATATTTAATAATTTGTTAAAATGTTATTATAATTATTATTATTATTATATATATATCGTTAAAGAAAATAATTGAGAATAAATTTAAATTTTGAGAATAAAACGAAACGATTGAAACATTTCTCATAAAAATTAAAAGAAATCATTGAAATCGTGACTTCTTTTGGTCGGAAGGAGAGAGTCGTCAAAATCTGAGTCGAATCCCATATTAAGTATAATGTCCTCATCGATAGTATAGAGATTAGCAGTGATCGGATCAGTCATAGCTGACAACAATTCCTCTTCAATTGGATGCATGTCTTCGATTTCATCAAAGAATTTGGTTTCGTTTTCATCATTTGCTTTCATTTCATCTATTTTTGATGATTCGCTTTCTTTGACTTCAGTTTTGTTGACATTTGTTTGTTTTGCAATCATTTTATGAGAGGAATGCAAAACATTACTAACATTTCCGAAGGCTTTTCGCGAAGACTTATTTGAGGCCTTAAAACAATTGTCAGACGCTTTCAATCCTTTATTTATTGGAGATTTCGTTCCTTTCGTTAAGACTTTTGAATTTGAATTCATAACTATTTTTATAGAAATAAAAAAAACTTAATTTTAATAAATAAAATGAAAGAGAAAACAATTGACCCGAAGTTTGCATTTTTTGATTGATTTGTTGATCACTTATTTGATTCAACGTTTGGTTTTCCTGTTCGTAACCGATTGATGACATTTTACACTTAATTTAGTTTAATTTATATCCAAATAAAGTATTTTTACTGATTTTTACGATTAAAATGATTTAAAAGATTTTAATAGAAATGATATGATTATTGTCTTATTATTAAAGTGTAAATCAGTTGTGATAAACGTTTGAATGAAATGCGCCCAAAATTTTAACGATAAAACGTTTTGCGCAAAAACACTAACATTAAGTCAAACCAATCATTGTTTCATTTCTTATATCAGCTGTTATTCCAAAGTAATCGAGGCATCAATAATATGACCTTCACATCAAAGTTGACAAACTTTCATAAAACCATTTATTTTGATTTCATTATTCATAAGAAATTCTATAACTTTGGTCACAACGAAATTCATTACCAAAACTCTTATGATAAGAGACTCTTATTATTAAAAGTTAATCAATTGATCACTACTTTTGTATTTGAATTTAATCGCAAAAAATATAATTTTTATTTAAATACTATTTCTTACAAATTGACTAAAAATGTCAACAAATTTAATGTTTTGATAATTGTTTCTAAAAAAGTTCATAAAAATTACTCCAATTTTTGGTAAATTATTTTCTTTTTTTTAAATGTAAGAAATAATAACTTTTTTTTCCAATAAAATTTTAATAATATATTTATAACTTAATTTAATTATAGTTATTATTAAAAAAATATATGAAAAACAAGTTTTACAAAAATGTTAATTTTTATAGGGATTACAGGAATTTAATAAATGAAAAGTGAAAATGAGTGACAAAATGAATAAAAGAGTTAATATGACTTTAGAAACACTTCCGACTGATATCTTGTATTTAATTCTTAGTTATTGTGATATAAAATGTTTGCTATCATTAAGTCTTTGTTCTAAAAAGTTTTATGAGTTTATAAAAAATGATGACTACGTTTGGCTCCAAAAAAGTTTAAATGTTTTGGTAACAAATCAGAGGTCCGAACAAATGACAAATCGTTGTCCATATATTTTATCTCCTCTACAAAAGTGCAGAATATCTGTTCACTGGAAGAAAGGCATATACTCTGAGAAGTGTCTAATCAAACATAAGACGAGGTTTTCATTTATATATAACTTTGTGTTTAACTTAACTAAAAATAAATGTTAATTTAAAGATATCTTCCGTGGCTTTCTTTGGATAATCAGTTCCTCTGGTTTACAAAAGGAAATTCTATTTTCAAATATAAGAGGAATACAAAAAATGGATCAATTTATAGGGATAACCCATCAAAGTTTTTTATACCAAATGAAGATATTTGTCGTTTTGTAGTGAAAAATAATTTTGTCGTTTCCGGAGGAAGAAAGGGTTCAATCAGTGTTTGGGACAAAACAAGTGCCAAATTATTATGTTTTCAAAAAAATGTTCACTCATTCGATACAAATTGTGTGGACTTTTGTCGACCAAATTTAATAATTTCGGGCTCTAAAGACCAGAGCATTAAAATCTGGTCCTTTAACTACATTTCAAAACTGAATTCAAATTTAAGTCTTAAAAAAACTATTGAAGTGAATGAAAGAGTTTGGGACGTATCCACTAATGAACTCCAAAACAAAGTATTAGTAGGAAATGCCGCCTGTGCTCAACGAAAACCTCTTCTATTATATGATATCGAAAGGTATGACTTTAGATCATTAGTTAAGTTAATCCTTTTTGTAACAAAAGCGGACAACTTTTGAATGAATTCGGAACTGAATATCAGAGGGGGGCCGGAGTTCTAAACACTATATGGGAATCAAATAATCAAATTCTAAGCTGTGGTTATGACTGTTGTATACGTCTTTGGGATACAAGAAATCCTCAAAAATGGTATTTAATACTTGATTTTAAATTTTTGAATTTAAATTCATTGGAAATAATTTGAAAGTGTTATGGAATGGGAGGATCCGCATAACTCTGTTGTCTATTGTATTGCTTCAGATTATTTCCGGACTATATTGTCGGGAACCGCCAGATATGGTTTAATAAGACTTTGGGACAAAAGATATTCAAAACAATGCTTTCAAATGTATTACGTCGGAAGAAATAATAGTCCCGTTTATTGCCTTTCTTTTGATGGAATGTCTGCATATATAGCACTCGAATCATCCATTAATTTATTATCATTTAATTCATAAAAATATTAAATTTTTATTAAAATCTAAAATTCATAAAAATATATCAATCGTTATACCAATCGAGAAATAATACGGTAAATGCAAGAGTTGTTATGAAAAAAAGAAGCCATACTCTGAAGCCGGCGTTCTTTTTCATGGCTTCTCTTAACTGTTGATTACCACCCCTTATGTTTTCAGTGGAAGCAATGGTCAAATCGTTGAGTTTATTTAAATCTATTTCTTGTTTGAGTACATTATCGGTGAATATTTCTTGAAGTCTTGCGATTTCAATGACTTTGAGTTCAATGTGTTTGACTTCATCGCTCAAACTATTCATTTGTTTATATAAGTGTTGGTTTTCTTCTTCGAAGGCCTGCATTTCGTGTTTACTGAGATCTAACTGTTGGTAAGTCTCATCATTATTGTCAACATTTGTTTGAATTATATCTTTAGTTTTATCTTTTTTTGTCTCATTTTTGTTGTCTTTAGTTTTTATTAAATCATTAAAGACTTCCTCTTCTGAATTGATTTGAATTGAGTTAAAACAATTAGTAGTGAGTTTGTCCGATGACTTATTGGTTATATTTCCTAAACGCAAAAGTCGTTGTTTTTCAACCGCTCTTTTAATTCTAATCGCTTTTTGTTGACTATGAATATCACAAACACTTTTCAGATATTTTTCAATTAATTCGATGACATTATTTTGATGTTCACTCAATTGATTTTGTGCTCTTCTTTTCACTAATAAATTATATGATTATTAAAATTAAAGTAAAATAATTATTTATAAAACCTTCAGTTTTTAGACATTTGAGAGCCTTTTCGTTACAAATTTTGATAAACTGTTGGACGTCTTCATCGATTTGGTCCCGTTCTCTATCGGTCATCATTGAAGCCAATGATAGCAATGGACTGCTATTTGTTTTCAATTCATTTCAATAAATATTAATAAATGTTTATATGTTTAGACAATAATTACTATATATTTATGTAATCCTTTCTGTTTTGATGTAAAAAGTTCTTCATATCAGTGATAGACTGAACCAAATCTTTTGCGTTTCGATTAAATTCTATGATTTTATTTCGATTGAAATCAAATCTATTCTTCTCTTCGTTTGACTTTTGATTTGATTTTTGAGATAAAATTTCATCGATTTCTTTGTTTTTCTGTTTAATTGTTTTTAAACAGTTTATAAAATTGTCGGTTCTCTCCATATTAGGGATCAACTCTTTACCGATAAAATACTTATAAATAAATTGTATTCAATCATATAATCATATAATAATTGTATTGATTTATGAATTTTGTCGACACTTTTTTATAAAAACATAGAAAGAGTTGTTAAAAGTCATTAACTTTTAGAAACAAAGTGTCACTCATTTTATCTTTTATTTTACAAATACTTATGAAAATAAATTTGAATTTTTGTTAAATCAAGAAATAAAATTAGATTTAATTGGATTTAAGTGTAATATTTGCCACAATTTCACAATTAAATGGATTTAAACATTAAATTTATGAAAAGAGATGTCACTATCAGTTGTTTACATGTTTTGCATTGCATTTCAAACATAAAAATTTAATATTTTATTGTTTAGTAGTGTTTAGTAGTGTTTGGCCTCTCATTGCGAGAAGACGTGTTTCAATAGTCTCCTCTTTTGAGGACTGTCTTAACCTAACCTCGACTGCCATTGCGGTAGTTATAACTTGTGTCAATCAATTAGTTGGTGTGTTATATGTCAGTTCTGACCGCTAATTGATTATTAAATGAGATGTAACTGACATTAACTCTTGATTCACGTCTTTGTCAGACACTACTTGTGATAAGACATCTGAAAGTCATTAGTTTTGAATCTTTTAGAGTTAACCACAAAAATCAAAATTGCCTTCAATTCACTTCTAATCGAATTAAAAGTCAATTAATCGGTTGAAGTGTTTTAACGCAAACATTTTTTTAAAAATAAATTTAGTTTAAATTTAGTAAAAATTGTAAAATTAGCGCCAAATGAATAATAGAGTCATTGTTTGGTTAACGTATTTATTAACACTTATAATAGATTTGAGTAAATGTGAGTCAAATGAGAGCCACGAGTGCTCACTAAATATGTTTTGTGGCGACAAAGACTATGGCCCGCATTCGCCTTATATTCCGTGCGATTATTTGTATAACATTTCAAATGAATTAACGAATGAATTAATTTTTTGTTTTATGATTTGTTTGAAGACCTCTCGAGTTCTTAGAATGTGAGGAACCCTTTGATCATAAGGGAAACGATACCGCAAGACGTCTATTGGGATATGGATGTAGTAAAGTATGTAATAATGATTTGATTTTCTTTGTATTCATAAAATTAGTTAATAGTTTGGTTCACAAAAATATGAAGAAATGCAGTTCACGTCCCGAAACTGTACTGTTTTAGAAGGCATACAATGTTTGGGTCCTAAAAATTTTATGAAACCTGACTTTCCGTGCGTTCGGTCAGTGATTGACTCACTTTTATTATAAATAAAGAATAACTCATTTATTATATTACAGATATTCGGGTCATTACTTTGTGACGACATTACTTTATTCACTACTCTTAGGCTTCTTAGGAATGGATCGGTTCTGTTTAGGCCATACGGGAACTGCTGTCGGAAAACTATTAACATTAGGAGGAGTCGGCATTTGGTGGATCGTAGATATCATTCTTTTAGTCACCGGACATCTTATGCCAGAAGACGGCAGTCAATGGATGCCAAACGCATAACTTTTACTCAATTTTTATTTATTTAAAATTATAATAATTTTTTAATAAAATTTCAGTTTTTTGTTCACTCGATTTGAAAATAATTTCAAAATTAATGGCTTTTAATTAAAATTTAATAATTTAGACAAAAATTGGTAAACAATTTGAGTCAAAATTGTGTTCATATTTTAACTTTAGTTTGAAATTGAATTCAAAGAAATGTTTTATAATATAATCTTATTATTTAAGTGAATTTGTGTACATTTTTACAAAATTAAATTAATACTAATTATTAAAGAAAGGATTAATGAGTTAATGAATCACTTGTCTAACCATAATAGTGACCACAATATTATTAAATAGTCTTAAAAGTAATCATAAATTAGTTTAATTGTAAGTAAAGACTCGAAAGTTTTATTTTAGTTATAATAAAATTGTCAGAAAAGATGAGAATTGAGTCGTAATTAATGTTTTATTTATTATTTACAGATTTGTGTGAAATGTAATGAAATGGCATTCAATGGCAGAAAGTGTTGAAAACAATTTAATTTTGATTATATTTATTAATTTTTATAAATAATTTATTTAAAATAACTTATATTTAGTGTCTTATAGTTTGTGCGACAAATAATTAAATAACGAATGTTTGATATAAAGGCTGTGTTTGAGAAAAAATGTATGAAATAGTTTTGTCGGTCAGTAGTGTTTGTAGTGTTTTTGCAGATCCAGTGACTCATCAGTCAGTCATCAGTTCATTACTTAATGGCATTAAATTTTCATACTTTGAGCCCAATTATTGTTAAAACATTGACTCAATTATTTTCAATATAATTGTCTGCAAAACATTTACGACTTTTTATTTTTGAATAAATTCTTTATTTAATAGATTTTAGAAAATATTTCGACAATAATTTGATATTAATTTTTAATGATTTAAAAGTCAGTTATGTCTCACAAATGATATGTTTTTGGAAATCATTTAAACCTCAAATCATTTCCGTAAAAGAGTTGAAGAGTTCTTAAATTTAATTAAAAGAATATACTTATGATTAAATGGCGGCTCTTTTAGACAAAATCGGAAAAATATTTAAAGGAAGTAATGGTTCCCACGACGTGAAACGTAAAAAAGTTTACCATAACATCAGATTCAATGAAAATCCTGAAGACTTCTGGACTATTATCGGGGAATTGGGTGACGGAGCCTTTGGAAAAGTGTACAAGGTAAATACTACACCTATTACATTATTACATTATTCTCTATTATATATTTACTCATTAATTCTGACATTTAATCAAAATTCAAACAAAATTATTGAAACATTTATTGAAATGTTATTGAAATGCGATATAATTTCTACTTTTGTTTTATTCTTTGAATTTAATTTCAATTTATATTTCAATCATTTATTTAAAAATATCTCTATTTTTATGAATTATTAAATTTAATTATAATTTAATTTTTATCGAATGTCTGTTATTTTAGGCTCAAAACAAAGAGACGGGAAAATTAGCCGCAGCCAAGATATGCGAACTTAAAGGAGAAGATGATCTTGATGATTTTACTGTCGAAATAGATATTCTATCTGAATGTCAACATAAAAATGTGGTTCAATTACTCGAAGCCTTTTTCTTTGAGGGAAGACTTTGGGTTTGTATTAAATAATGTTTTAAATGTTCACAAATCTAATGGTTTATTCTTCAGATGTTAATTGAGTTCTGTGAGGGCGGAGCCATTGACTCAATACTTATTGATTTGGAAAAGCCTTTGACTGAAAGTCAAATAAAATATGTTTGTCGTGAAATATGCGAAGCCTTACAATTCCTCCATAAAAACAAAGTAATTCACAGGGATTTAAAAGCCGGTAATGTTTTACTCACTCTCGACGGTGACGTCAAATTAGGTACGAATTTAATAATTAATTATCGATTTGAGTCTCAGTTCTGTTTACACTTAAATATTATATTTAATTTTCAGCCGATTTCGGAGTTTCGGCTAAAAATAAGCACACATTACAAAAGAGGGACTCATTTATTGGAACGCCTTATTGGTGAGCACTAAATATTCAATAAATTATCTAATTTTTTTGGATGTCTAAAGGATGGCTCCGGAAGTTGTGATGTGCGAAACATTTCGTGATAATCCATATGACTATAAGGCAGACATTTGGTCTTTGGGTAAGATTTTTCTCAAATTTCATTTGTATTAAGTATTTGATTGAATGTTGGAATAGGTATCACCTTGATAGAATTCGCTCAAATGGAACCACCCAATCATCAAATGCAACCGATGAGGGTTTTACTTAAGATTCAAAAAGGAGAACCGCCTAAATTAGACCGACCATCCCTTTGGTCTAAAGAATTTAATGATTTTATAGCCTATTGTTTAATCAAAGATCCGACACAACGACCAAATGCTTCGGATCTTTTAAATCATGATTTTATTAGAAAGTGTCTTGATAAAAAACCAATTTTGGCTCTCATTAGTGAATTTAAAGCCGAAGTCGTTGAAGAAGTGGTTACAGAAGATAATGAGGACGAGATTATTGAGGTTTGTTTTCATTGTTATTCATTTGATTTCTTTCTCTCATTTTTTCTTAAACTCTGTTTCACTTCAACTCTCTTTCACTTCTCAGACGAAAGTCTTTGGGAGCGGTATATAAGTTATTAAATTAATCTCTTATTAGAAAATCTTTTTCTTTATTTAAAGTCGAAATGAATTATTTATTTTAATTTTTTTGATTGATTTTGATTTATAGGAATCAAATTCTGTTCGACAAAGAATTATAGCCGACACTCAATTGAGTGTAGAAGATAACAACGAAACTAATCATTCAGAAGAACCAAACAATGCTTCTGAATCACAATCTGTGAAAGAAGAGCCTAAAAATGTTGAAACCATTGTTGATAAGTCACAAAAAAGTGCTAAAGAAAACATATCAACAAATCATAATCATTACCAAAAACGTCCGGCACCTAAACCGCCCCAAATCTCAAAAGATCCTGAAAAGAATGGAAGTGATTCAGAAGAAAAGAAATCGAATCAAAATTTGAATCCGAGCCGCGAAAGTCCAGAAAAAATTGGTTTAACTAAAATCGATGACATCAAAAACGATGAAAATTTAGATTTAATTAAAACAAATGAAAGCCATTCTTTAGAAAAAACTATGAGTCAAAGTGTGGCCAACGATGAATTGTCTAATGATTTTCTTATTCCTAGTTATGAGGTAACGGTTTCCCCAAATCACAGCACAATTATTAAAACAATTGAAGATTCAAATCCGGATATGTCTCACGTCTCGATTGTTACCATTGATAACGGAAAGGATGTTTTAATACAAACAGCAAATGAAGAAAATCCTGAGACACAAATCATGGATTTGATGACTCCATTTCCAAATAATCTGACAAATAATGAAGTAGTAATTGTCAGAAGTGATGAATTTCCCGCCAGTGATAAGATTGTTGTCACCACCGAATATATGCCTTCCAGTGATGAAAACACTTTTAAAAATGACACAAAAGTAATCGCAAAAAAGTCAGAAATAAACGGCGATCAGAACACAAGTCATATATTGCCTCAAACCGATGCTGACGACACTCTTTCAATTCAAACCTCCTCTTCAGACAACAGTGCAAATCAAAGCGAAAATAAGCCGCGAATAAAAGTCAACTTAAATTTGGTTTCAGAGGCAGAGCCCGAACCTCGTCCTAAGATAAATGTGACCGAAACTATCGAAGTTTGCAAAACACGTGTAGATCAGGTGCCAAATAAAAAGGAGTCACAAACCAATGCCTCTAATGGTGTTTTTCCTCCGGACTCCGCCATTAAGACCAGTGCTTCTGTTCTGAAACGAGAACTTTCAGATTCGGGCAGTTTTTTCAGTGTTAGTTCTGATAAAGAGAATAACTGCCAAAACGATACAAATGTTTCAAATCCTGTAGTCCTTAGAAAAAGACGAGAAAAGGTTTGACTTTAAAATTAAGTTTTATTTTAATTTTAATTAATTTTTATTTAAAGGAAATGTATATTAAAAAAGTAAATAATTCGCAAAATGCAGCGCAAAAAAAGACATTAACGCGAACCCGAAAGTTTGTAATTGACGGCGTCGTAGTGACCACAACTACCAGTAAAGTGATTTACGGCGATTCAGACAAATTACGTGATGATCACGTCCTCAGGTATAGTGTAATTTCTGTTGTACTCTCTCTTAAAGTATTAAATAATGTAATTTTGTTTATGAATTGTTAGAAAACAAGAACTTCGAGAACTAAAAATGCTTCAAAAGCAGGAAAACAAACAGTTTCAGGACTTGTCATTCAAAGCACAGTTTGGTATCGAACAACAGGAAAAACGATTTGAAGTCGAAATGATTGCTCTAAAACGCAATTATGACAACGATTTAGAGGCTCTTAATAGACAACAGAAACAATTGGTTGAAAAAGCAGAACAACAACAGGACATGGATTTGAAATATGCCTCTAAAAAGATAAGAGCAGAACAGGAAAGAGAACTGAAACAATTCAAAGAAAGTATCAAAAATGAATTGAAACTTCTTAAACAAGAGGTCGATCTCTTACCTAAAGATAAAAGAAAAGATGCTTTTCGTATTAGAAAAGATAAGATGGACCTAGAACATATGGAAAGAGAAAGAATTTTCATTGAAAGTCTTAATGAGAGTCATGATATGTCTTTGAAAAGACTGAGTGAAAGCCATAGAGACAAACTCGCACTTCTTGAAAGACAGTTCCTCCAACAAAAACAACAACTTCAAAGAGCTAAAGAGGCCGCCATTTGGGAACTCGAAGAAAGACATCTTCATGAGAAGCATCAGCTCTCAAAACGACAATTAAAGGATTCTTTTTTCCTTCAAAGACATCAAATGTTGGTTCGACACGAAAAGGTTTACCACTTTTTCCCAAAAACCAAATTATGTTTTCATTAATTGTATTAATGTTTTCAAATGGTTTAGGAATTGGAACAAATAAAACGTATGAATGCTTTACAAGAGGACGAACTTTTGAAAAGACAGGCCATAGAGAGAAGACATTTACCAAAAAGAATTCGATCAGAAATGAAAACCAGAGAATTAATGTTTAGAGAAAGTCTGCGCATAAGTATGGCTAACCTTACATTCAGTTCAGATGAAGAAAGGGATAAATTGAAGCGATTCCAGGAAAGCGAGAAAAAGCGATACAAAGCGGAACAATTAAGACAAGAACACAAACACAACAAACAGTTGGAAGAATTGCGCGCTTTTTGTGAGTCAACGATTAGGGATTTGGAGCAAATCCAGAACGAAAAGCGAAAGGCATTAATGGAGCATGAAACTGTTAAACTTAAACTCATTGACGAACAGCACAATAATGAATTCAGAGAGTGGAAGGCACACCTCAAACCAAGAAAACAGGTCTCACATATAACTGAAAACTAATGCCTGACTTTAATCTTATTTCTGTTAATTTTAATTAAGAAATTAGAAGAAGAGTTCGCCCGTCAAAGAGAAGAACAGGAACGGTTCTATGGTCCTAACCTCCCGTTCCTCAATGAGTTAGCCTTTTCTGATTCTTCTCATATGGGTTTACATAATAGCGGTTCGAGTTCGTGTTCGCCTCCGAGTACTCCCGGCAATGATATGTCATCTCCGCATACATTACAACATTCATAATGTTTTTCATTGACATTAATTTAAATTTTTGCACATTTTTTAAAACAATATTTGTTTCATATTTTCATCTTTTAATTGCTTTACTACTAGTCTTATAAAAAAAGAAATTTACTTCAAATTAAGTAATTATTTTGTATTCGATCTTAAAATTCTGTTTTTTGTTATATAACTACTTATATTGCATTTAAGCGAAACTTTTTTACATAAATTATTGCAAAAATATTTTAAGACTGAATTAATGCCAAATCAAATGTTTGTACAGAATATAAGTCTTTATAATTGGGTTTAAATAGTTTTTCAAGTTTTGCTTTTCTGCTTAACTCTGCAAACATTGGGTTAAATGGTTTGCAATTAAAGTGCCTTCAATTCAATCCAATTAACATATTATATAATTTTTATATAATTATTAATTATATATAATATTATTATTAAATAATATTTTCAATCATAAAATCATTAATTTTTGTGAATTTATTTTAAATTTAATATAAATATTATATTTTGGTTCTAAAGTTTAGCACAAAATAAGATTAAATCATAAAAATTAAATTATTTTCACTAATTTATAATTTGAGGAATTTTTAATTAAACTTAAAATTAAAGGTCATTTAGTCTGAGTGTTAGCACTCAATCCAGGGTACACCGCGTGGAGGCGACCTTTGCTTTACCCCACCCATTTTTTAAAGAGGTTGTCCTTTCAGTCTATCCTCTGGTCTGTGAGGAAAAGGAGGACTCAGGCTGTCAAGCTATCCGTCCTATATCCTCTTATGGACCCCAGTGTGGACCGCCAAATGGAACCCCATGGACAGCCTCTGGATACCAATTAATCACCAATGCACCGCCTGTCGTCATCGTGTGGTCCCCCAATGGTCCTCCTGAGGTCACAATTCAAATGATATCGAAATTCTGTTCAATAGTTACTAATTGT
>JAQFZM010001532.1:0-17818 GCA_034695785.1 Galumna obvia | reverse complement strand
TATCTCTCTCTCTCTCTCTCTCTCTCTCTCTCTCCCCTAATGATGTCAATATAAATAAGTGGTTATTGAAGAGCACACCTGTATTCTAAACTATAGCCATTACCAACAATATCAACATTAGTAATGATATGCATAAAAGCGACTTCAAGTTAACAACAGTTCATTCATATATCAATTGATAGTTAAGATTTGGTCAATTATTTTTAAATTTATGGTCAAAATATACGTATCTATATGTATCTTTGCTTTAAAACGGAACGAATATTTGAACTCAATTTCAATAGAATTCTATGCAGTTTTAGTCCATTATTTAACTTATTTTAAATTCTCGACTAAAATATATTTCAAAATTCTTCAAAATTTAGAGATAAATGAAAATAAAAAAAACTAAAAATACATTTAAATAAAAAAATATTTTTGGAAAATTGATCTGTCATTACATTGAGTGCACTCACAAAGACTAATACTGAGAAAGACTAACACATTCACTAATACTTACTATCACTAACTGTCACAAAAAGATGATGAGTTCAACAACAAATGATATGATAAACACTATTATTTTGTGAGTTTATCCGTTAAATTATTCAGTTGTTCCACACTTTCGCACTACTCTTCACTAGATTTGTTAAACAACGGACTTATTATTCATAAGTGTTGTGTTGATTATGTTCTGAACTGAGTTTCCATTTAATTGAGACATAAGTAGTGGTATATAAACGCATCATTCGTTGCAATGTATGTAAATAACACCGATTTTCGTATATATTCATCAAAAAATTCGCATAAGAATTGCAGAGATAGGGGCGCAGGTGTTTCACTCTCGCGATGTTAGATTATGTGTGATATGCTTATTAATTATGTCATACCAGTGCTAAACTAGAGGGGCGACTAACCTATCCTTTTGGTGGATAACAAACGCTTTTCGTGTTCTCTATCACAACATTTTCTTTGTTCTCTATTTCTATATATTTTATATTTCAAATTTTATTTAAAAATGTTGAATTACTAGAAATAGAAACTAAATGAGCTTGCTCCAACTTCTCTAAACTTTCTCAAACTTTCTGTTTGAAACATTCACTAAAAGATATGAATTCATTGAATTTGATTTATTCTTATATTTCAAAGTATTTTGTTTTTAAGAATCAATTAATTAAATGTAATTTTAATTAAAATCTCAAAATTCTTATAAAAACGTTAATTAATATTTGATTCATTGAAGACAACTCTATTGTTTAGAACTCATTTCAGTTGAAAACAAATCTGTTTTTTGTTATTAAATGTTATTTGTGTTGTCAGAGGGTTTGCGTGCAAACACTGCCAACATTTTTACTTTTCCTTTATTTAATTTAATGACCACTTTTGAAGACCAATTAACGATAGAATTGAGTCTAATTTAAAATGAAAATATTCTCTATGTTTGCCTCATCGGAGGTTTTCCTCTATTGGGAAGATATTTGGCTCTAAATTGATAGGAATGTAATGTTTGGAGAACACATCGATCATCGACAATATCTGATCGCATGTTTTCTGTGTCTCGAATTCGTGATACAAATTCCAGAAGAGAGAGAATACAGATATTATTCAAACATATTTATTGCCAGCACTGAGAGAACCACTCAATAGACGAGTAGACAATTTCAGAGTTCTAATAGACTCATACAAACAGTGACTGGAGATAACCCGCTGTGTCGGCCACTCAAACACACACACAATATGAGTGCTGAGAGCAGTCAAACATTCAATTTTCTTCAGCAATACTTCAATATTTGATATACGCTTAACTTGTAATACATTTGTCATAATTTGTTATTTTTATTATTTCTGAGTTATCTCTAAATATTACAAGACTTTGGTTTATATGTTTTTATCCAAAAAAAGCGAAACAAATTTTAACGAAAATAAGTTTCTGTCAAAAAATGATTTAAATGATAAAAAGCGCTATTTTTCAGTCTATTCTTTGAAATTGACTTTTCTTTTGTGTCGTTCACTTAAATCAAATGGAAATCCCAAACAATTTATGAAAATAAAAGAAAAGAAGTTTTTATCAAAGAATGCGTTCAATGTTTTCAATCAAATATAATGATATAATTGAATAATTTCTGGTTTCACAGAAACAAAGAAATCGTTAGTTCGAGTTTTGAGTCACTCGTTATAAGCCATGGATTACGAGAATTGAATACTTATTATATTTTGAATTACATGCAATTAAATTGTCATTAATTTAAGTTTTTTTTTTAAATTTTAATTCACTGCCAAAAAGATTCTTTAAAAGAAAAAAATGAAATGACATTTAAATAAAGAACTTCACCCCTAATAACAGACACATTGAGAATAATACCTATAATTTTGTTATTTATGAAACGATTGACAAAATCTCATTCGACGGATAAATATATAAATATATAAATATAGATCACAAAAATATTGGCTTTCATTTCACTTAAATTATTAGAAGTTTTACATTTCAATCAAAACGTTTTGTTTTCTTTAAATCAAATTTCAAATTCTGAGTATTTATTGAATTCCAGCGGTTTTTTGCTTCAAAAAAATTATTGAATTAAAGAATTTAACTTTTATTCATTCATTCATTCATTCATTCATTCATTGGTTGGCTTTTTATATACATATGTATATAAATTTCATTTCGATATATATATATAACTAATGGTTTGAGTAACGACTGAATAATTTGATTTACCATGGGCTTTCAAATTGGTTTGTCCAAACTCTTAGTTTCGATGCAGTAAATTGAAGGACATTTATAATGTGGTCACTAAGTATAAGATATAATGGATTAGTTTGGATATAAACAGATATAAACTATTAAAAAATGAGTGTCAAAATATGTCTCAATTTAATCACAGAATACTTTGACACATCTCTGACTAATAAACTTATAAATTATAATACTAAGTGGAACATGGACATATTTTTAATACTTTACTCAATGTAAAACGAATAGCTTATACTTTATTTAAATGTTTCTAAAGAGAGAAATATTAACATTTGATATATCGATAATTTGAATAAATATTTGAATAAAAAGTCTAAGATTTCAATTTATAAATATTTTATATTGAGTTTCATTCGATTTTAATAGAATTAATAAAAATATGGATCGAGTTTTGACTATAATTAGCGAATAATTTGAAAAATAGAGTCCTTGAGTGCATAAAAAGTGAATCAGTAATTGTTTTTCAATTAAGAAGTACTTTGAAATTTAATTGAGTTTTTCATTAATCGTTTTCAGGTGTGGTTTCAGAACAGAAGAGCCAAATGGAGAAAAAGAGAGAACACTAAGAAAGGTATGGATTTTTAAAGATTCATAACTACTTTTTGTAGTCTATAATTAAAATAGAAAACTTTTAATTGGTATCAAATATATTATTAAATTGAGTTAGACTTTCATTTTTGAGGCGCCAGTCTTTCGATGAAAATTTATATAATTAGACAAAAATAATATTAAAAATAATTGAATAAATTATTCGATAATTTAGAGCCATTTCATACCATTTCCTATTAAAACAACAAAATTTAGAAAATTTATGAGAAGTGACTCGGATTTCAGTTAATTACTTATTTATAGTTACGTTAAATCTGAAAACTATCTGAGCATTTGATTTATGTTATGATTCATTCATTTTGGTTATCCTTATATTCATTTTAATTTATATTCATATTTGGGTGAAAACAGTTTTTCTTTTTATTTATATTTAATTAGATTTTTATTAGATTTTCTTTATTTCAATCTTTTGAACGGAGTTTTCGATTAATCATTGAATTATATGACAATCAAAATGAAAATAATCTCAAAAATAAAATATTAATTAAAGTTCGCTGTCTTTCGATGTACTCTTCAAACAATTTGAGTGGAATTTTTCGATTAAAATTTTATTGAATTTCGTTAACTTTGCAATTAATAGGACCGGGAAGACCAGCACATAATGCACATCCTCAGACATGTAGTGGTGATCCCATACCGCCCGATGAAGTGATCAAACGAGAAAAAGATAAGAAAGAGAAGAAACTTCGGAAACAATTGGAGAGGCAGGTCAAAAGATTACAGCAGTCAAAAGTAAAACCAGGTGTGAATACCGCAACACTTACTGAAGCCATACATCAAACGTTGTCAGAGTTAAGGGCAATCAATTTCACCAAAGAAGCCAAGGATTTAGTGGGAAACCAATTATACCAGTTGTTGACCAACACTCTTAATATTGACGTCATTGACATCTTAAGAAAAGTGGTTCCATCACAACATCAACTCCAGAGGTATAACAATAACAAATTAAACGCATCTCAAAACAAGTCAAACGCATTTTCCATCGAAAATCTATTGTCTACGTGCGGGGCCGCACAAACCGGGGGATCACAAACAGATGATCCCACTCTTTCTAAGAATGCTGTCACTCAACCCATGGGTTTTCTGGTCAACACTTCTCTCTATGACTCAAACGATTCCGATGTTTCCGATTCGGACTCTGATAGTGATGTCGACAGTGAATACATGTCTCCACATCACGATTGGGTCAGTAGTCCTGAATTAGACGTTACCGATGAGACCGAAGCCGAAGCCAATGGCTATAATACTACTACTAATGGAGTCGAAGATTTGACACAAAATGCTTTTTCGAGTCAGGTCTACATTAAAACAGAAGACCAACAAATAAGCACTAATTGTGATGAAGTGAACACTTAAATACATGGATTGTGTCACTCATTGTCAACACTGACTCTACCTCTTCAACGATAAAAACAAATTCAAACCAAACATCGGTTTTAATTTATAAAAAGTAAAATTAATTTAATTAAAATTTTCTGTGATTTAGTTTTTTTACTTCTAATGAAATATAAAGTCTTATCAACCCTTCGATCGGAGATCTCATTGAATCAGTTTTACTGCTTTTCCATTAAAACTTTCACTTTTCTCTACCATTTGTTTAACTGAAACAAAGAACTGTCAACTAATAGATATTTCAAACAAAATCCAGCGTTTATTCGATTATTTAATTGAAGTTTTGTATTGCATTGGATTGCATTGCATTGCATTCTCGCACAGTTATCACAAATTCAAACACATATTAACACAAGCCTTGAATGGAAACAGAAATCAATCACTCATTCGTTTCGATCTAAACTCGAATCACAGCTGCAATACATTCAAAATGTTCTGACGTTTTATAAAACATTTATTGAATATATAAAATGTATTACTTTTTTTGTATAAATAATTTATTCTCATTTTTTTAAACCAAAACTTCTGAATCCAAATGCAAACCATTTTCTGAAATTTCTCTAAAAAAGGAAATATTCTGAAATGCAATAGAGATGTCGATCAATGAATATATACTTGTAAAACATTTGACATATTCTCAATCAATTTATGGATGAATTTTTCTCTTTTAACCTTTGATTCATTTGATTTCTAGTTTTCATTAGCTTTCAATTTAAAGGCTTTCCTTTCGTTTTAATTGAAATTTATTTATTCAAATCAAAGGCAATGAAATTTAAATTATTTCTTAAAAAACATTTATAAAAGTTCTTCGAATATATTAACAATTTATCCATTGATTACAAAAAAATAATATTCAGATGTTATATATATTTTCATTTAAATCTTTTCTTTTCAGTTATTTTCTGTTTTATTTATTTATTAATTAGTTTTTTTCAATTACTCTAATTTTATAACCCTTTATGTGTTAATATGGTTGAAAATTAAAGACATATCCCCGGAATTTGTGGTCAAAAAATATCATTAATTAGAAGTTTGGTTTTTCATTGATTATAAAATTCAAAGTATTATACAATTAATTGCGATTTATTTTTCTAAATTTGACTTAAAATTTGATTAAATGAGCGGTTAATATAAATTGAGAGAAAGGCCTGTGTTTTACAAATGAAATATAAAAGAGTCAGCAAAAGAGCAAAACGTTTTCAATTTATGAGAAAAATTCCAATTATATGCCGTTATTTCAAAACAATAATTATAATAATATGCATAATATTTATTATGTTTACTAAAAGCAAATCTTTATATATAAATATATATATATTTGTATTAACAAAATCTCAGTTGTATTATAATTTTTGGTTGTATAGAACAAGAGTGAAATGAAAGGACATTTTTATTAGTTGACACATAACTTACATAAGTGTAACAAATGTACTAAATTACCAAAAAATCATAAGACTTGTGTTAAATTGTAAATATTATTCAAATTATATAATAATATCTGAAACTTCTGTAGCCTATAGTTATTGAGTAAAAAACTAAGTTATCAAATATCGTGAATTAAATGTAATGAATGAATGAATTAATAAAATAGAAGTGCAATAATTCTGATTGCATTCATAATTAATTTTATTTATTTGTTTTCATATTTTTAAACAGATTTCAAACACTCGAAACCACCGAATGTGGAATCAGTCAAAAACTAATTATCAATAAATAATTCAAAGCATATCTAATCGATTTAAGTCCATTTAGACGACCCCTCTTTCCTTTTCATGAATATTCTCTGCAATGACTTCAAAATATGAGTCATTACTATATTTAGTTTAGGATAAAAACTGACTTATTTTTATGCATTCAATCGTTTATTTATTATAGAATTTGTTTTCATTTCAATGATTTGTTTAAATCCAAAATAATTTCCGAATAAATATTTTTGGGGTTTATTTTTAATATATTAATTAAATGCAGTTATTATAACATAAATTATTTGCAAATAATTTACTTTTGGATATCATATCTCAAACAGAATCTGAAAATTAGTAAAATAATGGATAATTTTAATCTATTTATCAATTTTTTTCAAAGCCTTAAAAGTGAGGATTGATTTGAAAAACTCAAGAAAAATATATAATTATTACTTATAGATCATGGGTCATGACCAAGTTTATTTTGAAAAATTTACTTCTAAAATATTAAATCATTAGTTTTGAGACATAGTTTTCGTTATGAATTTATAAACGTTTCCACTGAATTACTTCACACTTTTTGGTATATAATTAGAAAATGTTGCCTTGCTCCTAAATTTAAAATAATTAAACAAATATCAATTGATACACAATTTTACTGCATTTCAAATGAAAAATAGAATAGAATTTTGAATAAAGAGAGTGAGTGAGTGAGAGTGAGAGTGGGAGAGTGGGAGAGAGAGAGAGAGAGAGAGAGAGAGAGAGAGAGAGAGAGAGAGAGAGGGAGAGAGAGAGGGAGAGAGAGATTCATTAATGCACTGATATCTCTTGGTAATTCTCTTTTTCTCTTAGTTTTGCCATATTTATGGAACATTCATAGACTATATATATATAGCGATAGCTTTTGGCAATAAGTTAGAGCACAAACAAATACTCTTGAGATCAGATTTCATAGAATAACTGAATAACCGATTCATAGTATTTTGAAATAAAGTGAATATTCTATGAGTGAGAAGACAGAAGACAGTAGCAGAGAGTAAGTTAATAAGCATGTTAACTTATATCATGTTAACTTATATTGAGTGAACTATATTCTACACTAAACTCATTGGAATCACTGATCGAATATACTTATGGCCAGAGAATAGTTTTGGATAATATTTGATGAGATGTTATAATATCTATAAATTGAAAGATCGTGTAACACATCAGACAAGAAGACATAACCACTCAGTGAACAGTCAGAGAAGAGTCAGTTATTGTGCATAAATGTATGCGCTGTCAATATATTGCAGTTATTGTTAAAGACATCAGAACTTCTATTCTTCAAAACATTAATACCTCTCAACTCTTATTTGTATGTCTTTTGACGTATTTTCGATCCTTTGGAACGATCTATGGTTTGATGGACTTATCAGTTAAGAGAGTTATTTATAAATAAATTCGTGACATATATATAGTGCGCTCATACATGCAATCAACATATTTATTAAGAGCCTTAAGACCTGACTCCGGCAACTCTGGCAGCACAGCATAGTTTAGTCAAATTAAACAGTTCATGAAATTATTCAACACATGAAGACTGAATCCAAATCAGTGAGAATTCAATTTAAATAAGGAGTGGCTTTACTCCACTCATAATCAATAGAGAACTCATATTATTGTAGAGAATATGAATAAAACTCATTCAAATCGATTTTCTTTTGAGCCATAAAATGCAAGTTATAATTAATGACTCGAAAAATAATTTTAATCACATTTGAAGCAAAAAATTCAGACTCAAAATCATTATTTATATTCCTCTATGACTTCAAATATTTTGTTCATAAATTCTTTATATAGAATTAGGAAAAGACATTATATCATATGAACATTATATTAGATTTTTAATGGCACCACATCTCTCTCTCTCTCTCTCTCTCTCTCTCTCTCTCTCTCTCTCTCTCTCTCTCTCTCACTGTTTTTAAAAATTGTACCACAAATAGATATATTTCTAATATTTTATTTAATTCATAACTAAAATATCATTCGTTTTATTAAAATTTTTAATTTTCAAATAATAACTCAATTATTGATTTTTAATATTTAAGACAAATTTGATATGAAATTAATCGATTAATTAATTTTATATCTGATATTTAATTCTAATTTTAATTATGAAAAACTAATTATTATGAAATGAAATCCACATTTAATCATAAGGTTTTGGAAATTGTCATTAATAATTTGATCTACTACATTTTAAGGTTTTGAAAATCCATTGGTAACTATAAATATGAACAAGACTAATTAGTTTTTTGTTTTAAAATTAAAACTTTAAATTAATTATGATTTTATACTAATTGTTTTAAATCACATATTAATTGAATTTGTGTTTAAACACATAATTCAAACGTTAAAATGATTTTCATTTTAATATAATATTATGTAAACTTTAAAAACGTTCGAAATGAGTGAACACAGAATTGATTAATCTTTAAATAAAGGTTTGATAAACACCTGTTTAGATGAATGAATGAACAAAATTTGTAATCGAGTAATGAATGTATTATTACACTATTAAAGTGTGAACCAAGTAATCAAACCAGTCTTTCCCTATAAAATATATGACCGATCCTTCACTTTAAGATTCTTTCTTTAAAATATATTAATAGTTAAGTAAAGAATAACTTTGTATTCATTTACCCAATAAATGTCCGAAAATAAGCATTTTTTAAATTTTAAAACAGAAAACAAGAAGTTTATGAATCGGAGGAATGGGTGGAGAACTAATACTTATAATATAATGAGTAAAATATTGAAGATTAAGACACACTCGAGTGAAATGAGGAGCAGATGAAAAGAAACAAAGCTATGATGGCTCTAACAAATGAATGGCTGCCAACACCTCCAGGATTTAAAACTCAAATTTTTGGCATTCATTTGGCATACATTCAAATCGTCGAATGAAAACCGAATTATAAATTGTAAGCCATTTGAAGAATAACTATTTTCAGGAAACGCCTGACACTTGGCTCAAGTGAAACCTACCAGAGCTAAACAGAGTCAAACTTAGTCTAACAAAAACTACACAAAACAGTGGCAATTATTTTTCTGACAGATGTAAATAAATTATGGATTTTAGCCCCCCTTTCGATATTTCTATTGAAAACTACTCCAAAACTATTGCATTAATATCGATAAGAATTGTTTGTATGCGAACACAATTAGCTTTGAATTGAAATTCTGTCGCTTTTCCTGTTGTTCTTTCATCGCATCGTATGATATGTCAGTAATTTTATTGATTAATTGACATTCAAAACAATTGACTCAACTCTCGATTAACAGCTACGGGCTATGAATGGCTACCAAAACATTGAATTCATCAATAATTTAGAAAACATTTGTTTCACACCATTACTAATACCTTCTCATAACTAATAAAAATATATACTTTGATCTTAAAGATTATATTTATTTACAAAAGTGTTAACAAACTAGCTTGGCAACTTTATAATTTAATGGCAAAATTAAAGGATACCATCAAAAAATATTTGATTTGTTTCAAAATCACGACTCTCTTAAACTTTAAGTTTTATAAATATTCGAGGAATTTGTTTCAATTTAATTAACTGAGGAATTAAGTGTTAAATTTAATTAAATTCTAATCTTATTTCACGAAATCAATTGAGTCATTGACTTAATTATTATTTCGATTCTAATTGTATTTCTACCGAAAAAATCTAATAAAAAGAATTAGTGAATAACAGCTTTCAGTTGACTATAGTTTGGAATAACTAAAAGCATCGCTAATGGAAAGCCTTCTTTACAATAGAGTTGATTTGATAGGAAAGAAGATCAAGAGTATTACCGATTCTCACTTAAATAATAGACGAGATTTGACACTATTTCTGTGTTTTTCTTTCTCTAAAACAAATCACTTTTAATTTGAGTTTATTTTATAGAAATACAAATTTAGTTCAATTTAAATGATATTTAGAATGAGATCATTTGTAATGATGATGTGTCTTGGTAATGCTCTTAGACAAAGAGTGAATGAGTGTCAGTTCATTTTATTCAAGTTTATCAGTTGAGAGCATCTAATTGTGCGATGTTTGCAAAGAATGGCAAAGCATTGGAAGTCCTGTTTTGAAGTCGTTTGTCGTGAGAGTTGTGTGAGTCCTCACGGAATTGTACTCTTTTATCAGATGACGATAATGGAGGAGATATTCACTGATAAGTTTGGGACGACAGCCAACGCTTTGTCGGTCGCATTCATTAAGTGACGATTAGATATGATTTGTTTTGGACGACACGTGTGGACACAGTTATAGCTCTAAGAAATCGATGCATAGCTATAACTAATAGAAGTATAAAAATGGGTTTCACTATCTTTTACGTGATGTTAATGTAATGCATATAAACTAAAATTGTATGAAAATATTAACTATTTTTTGGTCGACTTATAAAAAGATTATATTGAATGCTATTGAATGGTATGGAATGGTATGAATGGTATGGAATAATATCAAAGAAGAGAAGAGGAGAGAAGAGAAGAGATAGTTATGCTTTAGTTGTGATCTTTTTGTTCGACAATCATTGGAATCATGTATTGAAGGCGTGATTGTTATTTGTCGACCCCGTCCTTAATTCCCAGCGGCTATTCAGTAATGCATTGCAAATCCATAACTGAAATCTAAGCTCCGACTGACGCAACACAACTGATAGAGAGACAGATGGAATGCCTTCTCTTAACTATAGCTCAGAATTAATAGTAGAATTTGTTTTGCTCTTTACTCCATTGATATATGAGGGTTACGCCAATTGCTTCAGTCTATACATCGACAAAACTGAGCTCAGTTTCCTGTGCCCAACATATCTGTTAACTGGACTTTATTCCACTTTATTATATTCTTTATGTATCGGCACAGCCTTATAATTGCATACAAGTGTGTGTACCTTCTCTTTTGTAAAGGAATCAGAAATAGCTTTTCATTAAACGAAAATCGATCGCATTCTCAGAGATTTAGGTATTGTTTAGAGACTCAATGTTTAGGTTTTGCTCACAAAAAGCGTTTAATAATTTGGTTTCACAAAAATTAATTAATTATCGCTTCAATAAAATTACTTAAATTTAATTATAAAACTTAAAGAAATATAAATTTCATTTGAATAATACATTAATTAGTAATTCATTAGTCATAATATTATTCATATGGTTTTTGATAAATCAAAAGTTTGAGCGCACTTTAAAACATTTGTGTATTTGTTATCAACAAATTGAGTGAATTATTAAATTTTGTTAAATTTAAGTAAAATAGTTAATAGTTTATAAAATAGTTATAAATAACTAAACAATTAACCAATTGATTAAACATTACTTTTAAATCTCTTTAAAACATTTGTGTGTTTTGTCAACAAATTTAATGAAATGACTCATTTGGAGATCGAGGACTATCTTTTGGAAATCGAAGACATTTTATTGGATTTTACTGTAAGTGAGGGCTCAATGAAGTCCTATATATATAACAATTTATAACTCAATTGATTTTTTTAATCAAAAGAATCATTGAATTTGTATTGAAATTGTTGTCATTTCATTTCCGTCTTTTTGTTTACAAAAATAAGTTATTTTCAAAAATCGTTAAAATATGAAACTTTTATTTTAAATCACTTTTATTACTCAATCATTCTTTCATTGTCGTCATTATATGAAAAATGATCAAGACAACTCACTGATCGACTTATTATAATAGGAGATTTAAACATTTATTTAATACATTTTCAGTAAAATGTATTCCAAAGTGTTTTCCACTCCAATAGAAAATAATTATATGTTTCAGAGTTTAAGTGAGAAAATATTCAATAATAATAACTTTGAATTGAATTTAAATGAAAAGAATAGTTCGGATGTTTATAATTGAAAATGAGCAAGCTAATAAAACTAATAAAGCGAATAAAGCAAATAAAGAAATCCTTTTTTTGTTCCTTTTATTTCTAAATCTTTTTTTAAAGAATATTTATGTTTTGATATCTTTGTTTCAACTGATTTACATTTCAATAAAAGAAGTGAAAGGGATTACAAAGAATATACTAAAAATTGATTTCATTTAAACCTAAAGTGAAAGTATTTTACAAATTATTTCAAAAGTAATTATTGTTTTGATTGAATGAATTGACATTATATGAGCGGTGAAACGGTAGAGTCCGGACCATATTTTGCAAACTTTGTTGAAATTAATGCATTCGCACGCGTTTTGGGACTGAGTGTTCATTGCAGGGACAGTATTCAGTTTACGGCAGAGCACTCATATAAAGTGTTGCACTCATTCTATAATGTCATATACGAAGCGCTGAATCACAACCAATGTTTACAGGAATCCATTGGGAGCATCAATGGATATATTAGGAGCACTGGTAGGGCATGGATTTATATTCGTGGTGATTTCTTGCTTTATAGATCACAACGATTCCAATGTCTGAGTCTGTGCTATGCAATAGAAATTATGGTCAAATTGATAAGTTATGGGCATTCGCTCGTCTCATAAGATATGTGTCGTTCAGACAAACAGTTGTGAATATAAATTGGATACAAATGCCTCTCAAACGCTTCACAAATATTTTCATCTCATTTGTAGCATAACTTTTATTGCAGTCGCGATCACATCAAACATGTATTACATCTAAATGTCTTCTATGTCTCCATTTGTGAGCGCTTTTATAACTCAAATATCTTTAATCTGTAAATTGGATTCAATTAAAGATTTAATTTTTTATATATTTTATGTTTAATCGAGTCTTTAAATAAATGGGGTTTTAATTAAAACATTATTTAAATTTAAACAAAATCTTAATTAATGTCTTTAAAGGTCTTTAAAAGTGAAACAAAAGAAATAAGATTTCATTGAAATTGAAATGAAATTATTAATTATAGGATCATTTTTAAATGATTAGGAATCAAATTTGAAGAGTTGTGCGCCTGTATTTCAATACAATTCTGTGCCGATGGCTAAGCGTTAGGCGGAGTGAAGGCATTATTGTTATGTTTGGCAGCGATTCCGCACTATATCTTTGGTTCACACATTGTCTATACTATTCATAGAATTCTTGTATCGATTTTCTATGAGCTCTGGTTATGTTCTGTTCTGTTCTGTTCTTATTAATAATTTTGGGTTTATTTAATAGAGGCATCACAAATGGCATCACCTGTGAAAAATGGCGCGCCTTTCATCTAATTAATTTTGAAAAATATTAATTACTTGGAGAGAAAATTTTCATCTCTTGACAACTGGAGTTCATTTGTTTGTGCGCCGGCATTAAGAGCTCTGATATGATATATAACTATCGATTTTTCATACATTTTTCAATAGAAAGACATCGCATGCAATACATAACATCTAAAGGAAACACTTTTAATTAACGCCGAGTTTTACACATTCAGCTCAAGTGAAGCCCAAAGGTTTGGTTAAGAACTTTTTCGTGAGTTCACACACGCCAACGTGCTTTGGCACTGGTATGAGCACTGGTATGAGTACTGGTATGAGCACTGGTATGAGTACTAGCACTCTGGAACTCACAGTTCATCATCCATTGTGACAGAGACAGAGCTATTTTTCTCACAACATATTATAAACTTATAGTTACAGTTTATAACTTAATATTTTGTGCCAAACATAACATAAAACTATATCCGCCCAATACCTGTCAGTCGGCCAACAATTTATCTTTGCTTTTGCGGTAAACCATTCATTGCAATAAGTGTTCAAAAATATATTACAGCCAATTGTCAAAAATAAATTATATAAAACTGTTCCAACACTTTATTAATACTATTTATTAGATTTACTACATTTTATTGCACTGAAAATAACCCATCGGTCAGAATAATATTATAACCAATTCCTGTAAAGCAGATGTGTTCAGATGTGCTCACAAACTAATAAATGTGTTGTCGGCTCTTTTAGACACAGATTGCTTTACCATTACTTTACTATTGCGAGACTCGATCTCTATATATGTTTGAAATTCATTCAAAATATATAAAAAGTGATGTCTTTAATAATTTGTAGTACTTTATACTACTTTATAAATAAACTCAATAAACAGGCAAAGAGTCAATAGTCAAGTATATAATTATATATATATTGGAAGTCCTACTAAGCGAGTTTGCAGGGGTCCTATTTATAAAAGACGGCTCTAGTATTAAGTGAGCATCAAAAGCATCAAAAAAGCTAAAAAGTTATGCAATTCTTTATATGATTATACTGTGATTTTGCGCTTCACTGACAAAATGGGATTTGTGTTCATTCAGAAATTCAAACCGAAATTCATTAGCTGTTAGACCAGTCTTTAGAACTGAATCTCATTCAAAATGCAGGCGTTATATCGATATGAGATAAGGGCTCTATTCATACCAAATAGCAATGACTGCCGCCAAACAAAATTTGCTCATTTTTGGACACATGTCGACGTTTGGGACCAACTTTGGTCTCCAAACGCATATTGTTTGCTATGGGCTGTCATATAAATTATTGTTCACTCAGTTTATAGTTTGACGAAACAAATTCTATGCAAAATATATTTAGTAATTATGCGGATCACAAGTAAAGCAAATATCAAATCATTTGATTTAATTTAGAATTTAGTTTCTCTTAATTACTTCATTAATTATATACTATTCTATGCAAACGTTTTTACAAACAAATTAAAAAAATCTCTTTTTTTTTGTTTTAATGGTTTAAATTTGAAACCATTGGTGTTCATTCTTTCAGCCCTCTCTGAACCCTCTCTCAGCCTTTTTCTCCAATATATCCTCATTTTGTGCGACTTTTGAAATTTAATTAGAAGTGAATTTTCGTGAGTTTAATGATAACAATTAATTGCATATTCATTGCACATCAAAATTAAAGCACTTAATGTAAATTTAAACCGATTTTTATATTGTTTTTCACTCTTTATTATTATTTTCTTCACTCATTAATTCAGTGAAAAACAACTTAAATGAATTCAAGTATTTGATGTTTAGGTTAGACGGGGTTAGGGCTGGCATTTACACATCAGTGCGAGCGGTGTTGCCGAGTCTCACCTCTGCTCTCCAGGTGGTCAACAGTTTTATATATTGGGAGAAACCAATAGACTCGAGACATCTCTTTTTTTTCAATCGATTCGGGAATGAAATAAATTGAGCGCTTCTTTGACTGAATATCAAATTAAAAGTTATTATCATTTAGACTGAGTTGAGAGAGAGAGAGAGAGAGAGAGAGAGAGAGAGAGAGAGAGAGAGAGAGAGACGTGTCGAATATGTTAAGAGTTTTGCGATTCAAAACCTAAACTAAAAAGAGTTGATTACTGTTTAGTTGTTAATCACTTTAGTGCACGTTTTCTCTTTTAATTTTGCATAACTCGCTATTTCGCCAACTTTCAAATGAAGTACTGGTAGAGCACACACTCAGTCAACCGGAATGATGACCAGAAAACTCTTAAGAATGCATATAATAATGTAAAGAGCAATAGAAGCGTTGTTTTGTATGAATTGAATTAACTAAAAATTGCTTTTCTTTTCATTTTTTTTCAATAAATTAGTGAATCACTGAATACTGAATTTTTATTGAAATAAACATAAAATATTAACCGATTGTATAATAAAGTCATTGAATTTCTATTAGTTTTAGAAGAAAAAAAAACATAAATTGAAAGTATTTGGAGATAAAAATCAAATGAAATGTTTATGAAAATGAATTAATTCTTATTCATAAATAAGGAGCGGATCTTTTCATCCTTAATGTAAGAATATTCTAAAACTTTTCAGAGATGTTCACAAAATAGTATTTTCAATGATTATTGTTTGTCAATACAATATGTATTGACTTACGATTTGTGTCATTTTATTAAACATTTGATTATCTGTTTGTTGCAGACAAAGGATCTAAATATAAAGTAAATATTATGTGAAAGCAATCAATTCTTAATTACTTTCATAATTAGTATATTTAAACAAAAATTTGTGAAATTAATTAAAGTTTAACGCAAATGATTGCTAAATGAGAAGCATTTCGTGCAAACAAACATATATTCATTCATAATATACTTAAATTAAAGTGAAAATTGATTTAAACATATATTTATATTATTTGTTACACATTTGTGAAGATTATTTGTTATTTGTTATTTTTATTAGGAGAGTTTGCCCTCTACTGAACATCTCTGGAAAATTTGTTGAGATTTTCTTAAATGAGTTGAAGTTTGTATTTTGTTCGAAACAAAACTTTTCTGAGAATTTATGCGATATTTGGTATTCAGTGACCGACAGTATAGAGTGAAATATAGTGGTTCGACATATTCTTGAGTCAAGTAAAGCACTTATATTTCACTCACGTATTTTCAGCAAAAATATAATATTTTCAATGTTTTTATTGAGATATTATGCAAAAGCGATGGAGAAAATAGTTTATCATAAATTGATTGTTTTGTCTGTAAATCAGTTGATTCGACTCAAAGATTATGGATTCATAAAAATAAGTTTCGCTACAAAAATCCAATTTTGTTGGTTTGGCTTAGATTTAGGGCTTATTGTTTAAAAGAATGATTTGTTAAGGATTTCCTCAGAGAAATAACGAAATAATGTGTGTTTGCACTGTTTGGCTCTAATGCGTACTATTGGCTCACTATTTGGCTCACTCTTCATCTCTTGGATTCTCTTTTGACTCTTTTTTTATGCGATAGAAGTAATGCCGATATTGTTTTGCAGTCATTTCACATCCCCTTCAGATTCAAAACTTCACTGATAGGATTAGTGTAAAGGTGTAGTATATGTGAAACGCCAGGAATTCTTCTCTAATCCTCTGTCAATGTATCCGACCTTATAATGCATTTACGCATTTGGTTGGGAAATGGTCCGGATTAGGACACCTCTGCTATCGAAATACAAATGCTTTACTTTACTAAGCGATCACTTATTTAACGATAGACCAAAAACAGTAATCTTTGACTCACATATAATAGGAAAGCAATGATTAAAATTTGATGACTTTGTAATGATTGAGCACTAAATGTGATGTTTGGATGAATACAATCCGATTTAGCCGACACTCATAATATATACTAAAGTATTAAAACAAATTCTCATTTCTTATATCATTTATTCTTTCACTATAATACAGACAGTTATCATTCAATGCATTTAAAATTAATTTATAAAATTATATATTTTGTTATATACAATAAATTCTTGATATAAGCTAACAATATTTAAGTCAATTGAATCAAATCAAAGTCATTAACAATTGACTTATTCATAACATCTGATATAAACAAATTCTCAAAAAATACTTAAGAATGAAAATACAGTAAAAGCTGTCTGTTATGAATGGGCAGATGCCAGGGAAATTTGTTCATAACACACAATGTTCATAGCAGG
>JAQFZM010001531.1:0-17837 GCA_034695785.1 Galumna obvia | reverse complement strand
AAATAATTTTATTGAATACCGAAAAATACAATTATTTAAAATATATATAATCAATTTATTTTAATTAAATTTATTAAAAGTTGCATTATATCAGGTTTTCTGAGCCCTGAAGCAATTACAACAGCCATCAATTCTGTGTTTGTAGGGGAATAACTGTAGTCTATTGGTTCTTCGTTTTGAGGAATTGGTGTAATACTAGGTTAAGGAAGTTCCTAAAAAATGATAGAAATATATATATATTTAAAATAGATTAAATAAATAAAATCTTAAAGTTTGAAGCAAACCAGGGCTTAGTGCACTGATGTATAGAAAAAAGAGTTCCGTCGGTTTGTTGTTTAGTTTCCAACCATTGGGGTTAATGTTAACAAAAGGATTTATCACATCTGGCATCTTCTTCGTGCAAGACCTGCCTTTTATAACAGCAAAAACAAGAATTTCAACAAGATGATAACATATTTACTGCTGATTTGGATCTGATTTTCCTTTAAAAAATTTTTGCTCTTAAAACAAAAAAAATTCATTACATTTCTTTGTGACATTGAGACTTTTTACCAAACAATTTTCTCAAAATACTTGACCACAAATGTTCAAGGCTAATTTCATTTGAATAAGTTCAATCTAGTATTTATTTAAATTAAAAATTTTTAAAGAATAATTTGAAAAATATTTAAAAAATAAATAATTTCTCTTTTTTTTTGTTTCTAAGTAAATAGCATACCTTATAGGCTTAGCTTACATTTTCTTACTTTAAAATTGCTTTGATTCTTATTTCTTACCATCTTTTCTATAGAAACTTCAGAATTTGTTATACATTCTATAGAATCTGTATCTGAGAAGTTAGTGAGGTCTATTATGTTTCTTTGAACTGAAATAGTTCAAGGAATTTTTTCTATAACATTATTAAAATTGCCAATTTGCATACTGATTCCTTCATCATTACTTGAATCATCTTAAAAAATTTTAAGAAAATTTTAATGGGAATCTAAATGAAATATCTTGATCCATAATAACTCTTATCTGCAAAGAATTTTGAGTTCTTCTTCGATTTCTCATTAATTGAGGAAAGGCCTTTGATTCCTATATCCATTGAGAAGGAATTTAGTTCTTCAACATTATTTTGGAATAAAATATTTACAAATTTTTGAAATTTTTTCGCTGAAATGCAATCTTTATTTTTCTAGTTTAATTCCTTAAATACAAACTATAAATTTTATTCAAAATTTTAACAAAAGTCTTATCACAAAAGAATTTAATGATGTTTTCGGACCCATGACTATTTATTGAAGTTTTGCAAAAAAACTTTAAAATTAGCTTTGTTCGATAAATATTTATTCATATTTCTAATTTTTTTTATTTGTTAGAAAATTGTATGACAAAATTATTTAATATTTTACTTCACTTTTAAATTAAATATTAAAATTTAACTTGATGAATAAATAAATATTTTATATAATAAAATTTATTGAATTTATATAATATTAAAAATGTATTTAAAAAATTTAAACAAATATTTACCAATTGATGTACTTCACTAATGATAATTTTACTCGTATTCACAATATGTCAGTCATCAGTACAAGGTTAACACATTTATTCCGTTATATGTGATCACATCGAAAGACACAATTTAGTTTAATTTCAAAAAAGTTAAATTTTAAAGAAAAATATTTGCAATAGATATGTAATTGTACAAAAGCTATGAAGGGTAAAACGAACGTTTTGCTTTAAACTTTTCAATATAGTTAGTTTAATATAGGAGTTTTCGTTATCATATCTTTATATAATTCTCATATCTCATAAAAATTCTTGTATAAATTAATAAAGATATCAAACAATCGACTAAATCCATATCTAGAAAATGGGTTTTTAAAATAATAAAATTTTCTGATTCAAAGAAATAATTTTTTTCCTAGTTACAAATATTATTTCGATTGAAATAAATAAAAATATTCAAAAAAATAAGTAAATTCTCTTTAATTTGCCTATTTTAAATTTTATGGTAGGTAAATAAATGTCTGATGAAGTCCTAATGAGAAACCTGAAGTTCAAAATTCAGTGGGCATATAAAACTTGGGGACCAATAATTTGTGTATGGTTTAAAATTTGATTTATTAGGTTGATTGTTTATGATCTCAGTTGACAAATTTAACATTTTTACAACTTAAATTTTTTTATTGTTAAAAAAAGTAAACTGAAATAAAACAAAATAAAATTATATCATATTGAAATTTTTCTTCCATATTTTGTGTATTAATGTCAAATTGTAAATTCGGCTAAAGAGCTAAGATTCTGCCAAAGGTGCCAACGTATCAGCAAAACAAACCAAAGTATCAGCAAAATGAGACAAATTAACAACAAAATGTGAACCAAATATATCCACGAGAACTTTTTTTCAAAGAGAATTTTTTAACAACAAGAGACTGTATGAATTGCTGAAATTAAACAGAGAATTTTCATATCAAATTTATATCTTATATTTGAATTAATTATAAATTAAAAAGCTATATCGAGTTCAATCACGTAGTCACGTAATAAGGGTTCAGTCATTAGTTATATAAATGATTTATTCACATTTAACTTAATAAAGTATATGAAAATTTTATATGATGTGTCAAACATTAAGTATTTACTCAAGCTTCTTGATTATCTTAAACTTTTAAAATATTTGTTTAATAATTGTAAATAATTTGCAAATGAAATAATTATTTAAATAATCATTTAATTTATTTTTATTTAACTCAAGACATAATAAATAAAATACTGTTCGTAAAAATATCCATAAATAGAATTGGGAATTAAATAATATTCTGATGTAAAGTATATGACAGAAATTACTGATTCAGTGTTAAGTATCTTGCGTATTTTTTATTGATATGATGAGCAAGTTTATTTTAAAAATGATTTATTAAGTAGAAATTAAATATGTATTTGTGGAAAGGGTATTTAATAATTCATAAAATATTTTAATTCTAATTTCTTATTAAAATTTTATTTGATTGAGTTCAGAAACCCAAATTAATACGAATTTCATTTTAGCTTTTAATGCTTTCAATTAATTAGATAATATATTATTTATTAATACAAAAAACTATATAACATTTAAAAATATATACAAAAAAATATTATCAATCTAGTGTATTAGAAACATTTTCTATTGTGGTTACTCAAATTTTTGTTAAAACAAAATTAACTTTATTTTACAAATATTTATATCTATTCTAAAGTAAACTTTTTCGACATTTTCCATATAAATAATATCAGAAGTTTCGACTTCTCAATTGATTTCATTGAAAAATTTTTAAAATCTTAATTTATATTTTTATTTATCATAAGTTGTTTGATATATACTTATTGTAAAAATTGTGTTTAAATCCATGGAAATTATGATAAAACATCGAATACACTTTGTATCGCTTAATAACAGTGAGTTATACATAATATTTGTTTCAATTCATTATAAAATAGACAATAAAATACAATTTATAGATAATATATCATTTATTAATTTTTAAATATTTAAAATTTAAAAAAATTATTAATTATTACTAAAAATACAAATTAATTACTGCAATATAGTTAGTTTATATTAACTTGATATTTAATATTGATTCAAAATTTAAAAGTTTTTTCCAATGAAAAAAATGTCTCTTTTAAAATACATATAAACTAAAGTGTCTATAAATTTTAATGAAATATTTATTAAGATTTTTGCTTCTACATTTTCACATATGCAAAATAAATGATGGATGAATTTTTTTCAAGAAACTTTCAAACCACAATCCAAAGGACACAAAATAGTTTAGAACAAATAGTTTATATCAGGATTAAAGTTGTATTTATATGGATGAGTGCTCTCAAACTTGTTGGACCAATTAAACATATCTTTAACTGAAGAAATTCAAATTTTTAATATATTTTTTAATTTTTTAAACTAAAGTAAATACAAAAAATATTTATTAGGAAAAAATTATTATACATTTTGTTTTTTCTTTTCATTAATTTTTTTAAACATATTTTATAATAATATTTATCAAAATTAAAATTGTCTAAAATTTTTCTAATTTAGGAAAAGTTTCAGATTCAAAATCAAAAAGAAAACACATTATTTCTATAAATTTAACATGATGTTTTTCAATATTATTTGCTGGAATTTGTTTATAAACAAAAATATCTACTTCTATTTCTAATTATCCTTTGTCTACCTATTTACACTCATTTAAATGTTTGAAATAATTAATTTTTTCAAACTGTGAAACATCAGATTTCTATCGCTTGATTTTGAGGCATAATAGAGACAAAAATTATAAAATTTTATTCAAATGACATTATCATCTGACTTTAATATTCATCCACTTTTCCTAAAATTTTAAAACGTTGAAACGCTTCCAATACAATATTGAATCCAATTTTGAATTTATTATTCAATTGTTTTTGCAATATTGAATGTCAAATAATTAGAAAAATCACCCTTGATAACGTTATCATTACTCGAACCAACTCCTTTACAATCTTTCTCCAATATTTCTTAACAAATTCTCGATATTTAAAGGGTGAGCCATAGTTTTAGCTAATCCATTATAAAAATTTATTAAATCCAAACAATTTATATCTTCGGTATAAACTTCGTCTTTATTTTCTTTCGGAACTAAATACAAGAATGGAGAATAATAAATTGGATCCAACCAACTCCCAGTATATATTTCATTACAAAGTTATTCTTCGCTATTATTGATAGCTAATACTTCAACATCTTCAATCGTTTCCGTATCTTCAACTCGAGCTATTCCTCTTACACCAAAGCAACCAACAATAGTGGTTGGCTCCATTATAGCCTTAGAAGTGATCTTTTCCCCTTTTTAACTCCTGTTTGTTTAAGAATAATTAATTTGGACTTATATCCATAATCACTTTTTGTAAAGCCAGGTTTAGCACTTGATTTAGTAGCAAATATTACTTTAGGTTGATTGACATTTGTTATTAGAACAGAACCTTGAGTATTAGGTATTTGAATACCATTTGTTCCCTGATTTTCATTAATATTAGTGACAGTAGTTGTTATTCCCTTAGGATTTATTATCTTAGAATCCCCTTTTTTCACTTTCTTTGAAACCCCACTATTCTCACCGCTCGATATCTCTCACTCACCCTGATAAATTTTGGTACTTTTTCGTCCAAATTTCAAATTTTTAAAGAAAAAATAATTTTTATTAAAGAAAAGAATAAATATTCAATTAAAATATTAAAATAAAATCCTAAAATAAAATTACATACCTGTTCTGGAGTTATATCATCCATTGAATTAGAGTGAATTTTCAATTAAAAGTGAATAAAATTATTTTAATAAAAAACAAAAGTTTATTCTGTATTGAATAAATTTATAAAATATAAAGTAAAAGCTTCAATCATGAATATTTTGACACATATTTAAAAATTATTCATTTGCTATATAAGGATTAACTTGTAAAAATTAGCATGGTTAAAATTGAAAATTTTGAGTAAAATTTATCTCAAATTTAAAAAGATTCATGGCCTAAAAGTTATCGCATATTATTCCTTTTTAACCTATTTCTTTAAAATTAAATTTAATTAAAATTTTTAATAACTATTAATTTTATAATTAAATTTTGTAAAATTTATGTGTTGTTTACCTGTTTGGAGTGCCGGCGCCATTGAAAATACAGTCAAAACTTAAAATAAAAATAACGCTTAAATTATAATTTTTTATACATAGAGTATTTGTCATGTTTTCGCTCAATGTCAGCATACAAAAACATTGATTTGAAGAAAAGCTTTTGTCCAAAAATTCAATTTGACATAGGACCTGATAGTTTATTTAAATTATTTGGTTTTAATCAAGGGAATTTGGAAAAAAATTAGTACATTACTGTTAGCAACCAAAAATATGAAATAAACTTTATCGACTATATAACTGTTAATAATCTGAATAAATCAATTATGATAAAGGATTTATATAAAATATTAAAAACACTACTATATGTTTATTTTGAATTTTTTATTAATAGACCACTTTAAAAAAATAAGTGAATCTCAAAAAAATATTTCTATAAAAATTTAAAGAAAGATACAAATGAAAAATTGAATAAATTTTTGAATGAAAAACAAATTTTTAATATATAAAACATGATTCAAATTAATAATAAACGGTTTATATTAATTTTAAACACTTTACGAACTTTGATAAATTTTCAAAGAAATTTAAATGGATTTTTATATATTAAATTTCGACATCTTATAAAAAATAATAGCATATTAACAGGGATGGCAAAAGGGGGGGTTATTCCGGTATACCGTTCCTTGTAGCTAAAAATTGGAAAAATACCCCCCCCATAGACGAGAGTTAAAGGACCCCTCCCTTAGAGAAAGAGAGGAAAAAAGTCGTAAAATTAGGTAAAAAAGAGAAAAAAATCAAAAGATTGCAGAAATTTTGAAAAAGTTAAAGGAAAACCTAAATAAATGCATAAGATCGTCAAAAATCGAGCTTTTACGCTCAAATATTGGTCCTCAAAATTTTTGAAAATTTACAAATCTGTCTTTTTTGCCAAAAATTCTTAGTTTTTCGCATCAATTTTGATAAAATGCGTTAAAATATGACTAAATTAAGTCATATAAGTCAAAAATCGCCTATAAATTGATGTTTTATGTGTATTAAAGCAATTTTGATCATTATCAAAATACCCCTACCCTTTATATCCGCTTTTAGCTCGGACCAAAATACCCCCTTTTATACCCCTCCTTGGACCTCGGTTTTTTGTCATCCCTGATATTTATATACATTAATTATTTTATTACATATTCATGAATGACATCTATTAAAAATATTAACGAATAATAGAAAGATATTCAATAACCTTCTAGTAGTTCAAATATATAGGAAAATCCAATGTAAAAATAATTGTCATACTTTAACATTAATAAAATAGAGCACGCGTTTTGAAAATCTTTTATTTTTTATTAATCAAGCCATATTATTTTTATTTTATTAATAATGAATAACCTCTCAATTACTCAATTATTTTTACTTTTAGGTTGTGGTACGATCGGTTGTGTTACGAGAGGTTGTGGTACGTCTGATATTTTCTAGTCGAGTGGTATCTGGTCGAGTCTGGTCTAGTGGTTTTCTAATCAATGAATGGTTCTCTGGTCAATGAGTGGTTTTTTAGTAAATGAGTGGTTCTCTGATCAATGAGTAGTTCTCTGGTGATTGAAATGTTCTCTGCCCCGTCTAAATCAAGATAAATCATTTTTAAATACAATTTATTTTAATTCTGACAAACCTAGGTTATATTTTTATCCTTTATTCTGGTCGAGTGATATCTAGTCAAGTGGATGAGTGGTACGTCTGGTTAAGTTGTATTATTAATTGTGATAAATCTAGTTTTTTACTTAAGCCAGGTTTGTAACTCTGGTCGCTTCTTGTCATAAATAGGGTTATAGATTTTGTGATAAATTCCCATTAATTCAAGTCTCGTTCTGGACATATAATAGTCGATAAGGTATCTGTGATTTAAAACATTTGTGATATTTCTAAATCATTATTTATTTATTTATTCTTACCCAAGTATTTTATTTCTAGCTCTGAAACAACTCTGGTCACAAATTCTAGGCACTATGATTAATATAATATTTTTTCACAATTTATAAAATCCGTCTCAATTAAAATGACGGTAATAAAAATAACCTAAAAATGTTATTTAATATGAATATAAATCAAAATTTTTGCGCTTACTCTCACCTAACTATTAATTTTAACTTCTAAGTATTAAATACAAATTTAAAAACAATTTAAGTTTTAATAATAAATTAAAAAATTATCAAAAATAACTACAAAATTTACAATTCTTTATGTTTATATCTAGACAAACTGGATATAATTTAGACATTCATATCTATGTATGCCTATAATATATCCAGTTTGTCTAGAAACAAAAATTGAAATATATATAGAATATAATAAATAATGCATTGAATTAAACAAAGAAAACTTACATTTGTGTTGAGCTGATGGCCTTAGTTATTTTAGTGAGGCCACCAGCAAAAATAAATAATTAAAAAATGTTCGATTGAGAACTTGTGAGAAAATTAACACATTGTTTTATTTCAGGTTTTGGAACATTAAATTTTAATAAAATATATTTAAAATTAATATGTAGTATATAGAATCATTCTTCGCCCACACACCCACCATCCAATCCACCCACAAACCCCCCACTTTCAAAAAATTTTCAAAATATGTTCAGAAAATTTTCAAAAAAATTTAATAAATTTTGAAAAACCTAATAAAATTCATATCATTCTTAAACCCGTAAATGTAGTGTCCATTGAGTTTGACCTCAAAAATTGTTTAAAATATCCATCCAAAATTAATTTAAAAAAACTCAATTATACATACTTATTACATTATTTAAGGAATTTAAATTAAAAAATAATAAAAATAAGTTGTATACTGATAAAATTAAAAAAACATGAATTATTTAAATTAATTAATCACTTGAAATTGTTTTAATTAAACAAAATAATTAAAAATTATTATTGACTCTTATAACTGTGTGATATAGCACTTTTTTTTATTAAATTTAATATTAAAATTTTGTGTAAATAAGCTTGTAAATTAGTTTGTGTAATATATTTTAAATTCATTTGTTTAATATTTTGAAAAATAATATCAATAATTTAAACATAATAATATTTTTCTAAGGGTTTATATAAGGGTTCATTTTCTAAAGTTTTTTTTCTTTAAAAATTTGAAAGAATTAGATTTATTCTTTTCATATTTTTAGATTTCTTAAGAGAATTTATGTTATCCTAAAAAGTATAATTTTCCAAATTTTATAACAGAAGTTAATTCTCTATATGAAAAGACAATCAGATGCTATCTGTTATAAATTATGATCGGATTGTATTTTGATAATTTTTTTTTCTTCTTCCTCTTCTTCTTCCTCTACTTTAACCACTGCGTCTCAATCCCATTCTTCTTTGGGTGTAGTACTCATACCCTTTTGAAGTTAAGTAGTACATAACACTTGAAGCACTTCTTGAGGGGGCTACGTTTTCTCAAAGTTGATGTGTGTAAAACCTTAACAAAGCATACAGGGCAAATCACACGACCGCACTTAACACGCATATCGGTTTCTTCCTTACAAAAATGGCATGGTTTAACGCATATATCAACATATGTTGAATACATATTGATTAATTGCAATATAACTAATCTCCATCTCTTTATATATTTTTTTTTCGCTACAAAAATCATTTTCTAGACTTTTCGATTTTTATATGATCAAGGGAGAAATTACGATCAAGGTAAACCTCAAGGGTAGACCTTGAAAACTTATTGCTATCTATACATATATCGAACCCAAACTTTCCTCAGATGACCCTATTTTCAAGGTCAAAATAAAAAATAACGAGTTTTTAACAAAATTTTTACTAAATTTTAACTTTTGGATAAAATTCACATTTCTTTATCGATTTTAACCATATTTTTTTGCTTATATATGTAAAATAAATAGAGTTAAACCCTACACATATTGAAAACAACATAATTTTATTCTTATTTACTTTTATATCAAGGAAATAGAGATTGTATGGGATTAATTGATAATAAGCTAATTTTCGCGAAATTCTGGACAATGAAAATTACAACGGAAACAATAGGATAAATTATTCAAAACATCCTTATGATATAAATCCAAGATTTGCTTATAGGTAAAATGAAGCATTGGACTTTTAGTTCCATCATTAATAAAAATAAATTAGTAGGAATCTGGCAATAAGCTAAGAATGCCGGCTAAAATTAAATTTTAAAAATAAAATTTGGAAAATATGAACTTTCCTCAAGGAAAAATAATTTTTTTAATAAATGATAATTTTTAAATATCTTCAAATTTGAATGTATAAAATTTGATTATATAATAAAAGAAAACAAATAATTTAAGTAGTGATTGTCCATGGTCTGCGCCAGGAAAATATTCCTATGAGGTCAATGACCGCAGCAAAAATGTAAATAAATAATAGAAAAAATGTAAATAAACAACAAAATATTAAAAAGTATAAAAAACAAACTTGGTTGTTACAAAGAATTTTCTAGAAAAGGTAAACAATCTTGGAGTTGTTTACGTTTTATTTTATACTACATTTTAAAATAAATTATTTATATAGCCTTAAGGATAACATTCCATTTATAGCAAGTAATTACACCCAGTAAACGTATTCAATACATAAACAGGGTAAATGACTAATACATGAATAAGCTTGCTATCTAAAAACAATTAAAAACTATACAACTAAGTATATAAACAAGTTTTATATAATTAGTTATAGGTAAATTCCCGATAATAACGACCTCTTTATAACTAACGTTCGTTATAAAGAGGTCACAGTGTATATAAAATGTAAATAATGTATATATATTTCATTGTAAATAATATATTTTTATATAAAGAAAATTGTTTATAAAATAACATATTTGTAAATATATTATATAATGCAAATATTGTAAAAAGATGTTAATAAAATATAAAAATGTAAATAAAGGTATTAAAAATCAAAGTCAAAATTAAGAGGGGGAAGAGGTGTCTGAATTCTTAAACAATTAAGAGAAAATGTCTGACTTCACTTTGATTTCTTATTCTTCTTTCTTAATGGTTTCTTCTATGGATTCTAATTTTTCCTCAACTTTCTTTATTCATTACTGTCATCCTTCGTCGTTTTTCTTTCACGTTTTTTCCACTTCTTTTTCCTTTTCTTCTTCCTCTTTTTCTCCCTCTTCTTTAACCAGTGCGTCCCAATCCCATTTTTCATTGGGTAGTACTCTTACCCTTTTGAGGGTAATTAGTACATCACACTTGGGGCATTTCTTGAGGGGCTACATTTTCTCCAAAGTTGTGTGTGTAACCCATCCACAAAGCATACAAGCCAAATCACACAACCGCACTTAACAACCGTATCAGTTTCTTCCTTACAAAAATGGCATGGTTTAAAGCATATATCAACATTTGTTGAAAACATTTTGATCGATTGCAAGAAACTCATCTCCAACTCTTTATATACTGGTTTTTCGCCACAAAAATCATTTACTAGACTTTCCGATACTTATTTGATCAAAGGATGAATTGATATTAATTAAAAATCAGATATAGAATGGGCCAAATTTTTAAGAATTTTATATCAAAAAATTTTTTGTTTTCAGTTTAACATTTTTATCATTTTATTCAATAGACGACTTCTCTTCAGAACAGGTATGGATTCATTTTATTTATGGTTTTCACTTAATTTTTATTAAATTAATTTATTAATTTAAGAAAAAGTATTTCTTTACAAATTTAAAGTTTAAACTGAAAAAAGCGTTTAATAATGATGGTAAGCGATAGGTGTGGAGTGATGGGAATAGTGGGACTCAAAATAAATTATATATTTTTAAACTACTCAAATGATGCTTTAGAAAAAATTATAACAAATAATGTAGATCTTATTTCAACATCAGACACACCAAATGATATTAATGAAGAAATCGTAGATTTAGCAAGGGGTTTAGACTCAGATATCGAATGTCTCACACAACCCGAAGTTGTTATAGAAAATGTGGTTCGTAAAAGCAATGTTACTGAAAAAGAGTTTGAAACTATAAAATGTGTAAAGTGTCCGGACTGCTTAGATAAAACAATTGTAATTATTATTCAATTAAATAAATTTATTTTTAATTTTTTCATTTTATTAAGATTTTATTCATTGGAGGACATATGATTTAGGTGAATAAATGTGGTCACATCATTTGTAACCTTTGTATTGAAACTCATTTATTAATATCAAAAGACATCGAAATCGAAGACATTTGGTTAATGGTAACATTTCGGCATAAAATTTCAATGTTGCAATGTAAGTTTTGCTTTGCGAGGTTTTATATCCAAAAGTCTATTGCATTGAACTTTGCACTCAAGTGTATATGAAAGTTTGAAAAACATAATTACTAGATTAATTTTACTTATTTATTTAATTAAATTCATATTTTCGAGATCAGCATAAATTTTTATTCTGGATTAATTTGCGCTGCATGTCACCATAAGATGGAGAGTGTGCGAAGGCAAAACGATTATATACTGCACAACACTCTTTAAATGCATTGAAAAATCAATTCATCGATAAAATCACATTTCAAACAATGAGTAAGCAGAGAATGGCAGCCAATCCCAGCACAGGTTAAAGAAAAGTCCAGTTTAGAGTCCCCTTTAAAAAAATTAAAAACCCCTAAAAATGACAAAAATGTTTTTTATGCGTTAAGTATTTAAAGGTTTTTGATAATAAACATTGAATTTTATTCAAATCATTCTTTGAATTGATTATCACAAAATTTGTTTTAGTTTATTAAATTATTTTCAAGTTTATTGCGTATTATTTTCATTCAAATTGAAAAAATAATAGCAAGGTGAGTATTTTGAATATTATTTATTATTATTATTATTTATATTATTATTAGAAGCATGTTATTTAATTTTTTTATATATATTATAAATTGTTTTTAAATAAAATATAAATAATTCAAAAATTTGTCAAAATTATTTTTAACTAGGTTTTTTTGGATTTTAAAAGTAAATATTAGGCCACATATTCAAAAGTTCTTGTTAAATATGAAAACTTTCATCATTTTAAATCAAATTGTTAGCAATGTATACTTATTATGTTTTATTAAAAAAATTGCTTCAGGTCAATTTGTAAAATATATACCAGATATAAATATCAAACACCATTGAATATTTTGCTTGATTCTGTAATAAAATAGAAGATTTTAGATCAAATCAGTTGAACAAAATATTGAAGAGGAAGTACAGAGGGGACGAAAAATGTTCATAAAAAGGTAGAAAAATTTAATATATATTTTCCTCCAGTTATTAACAAATACTTCCTCTTAAAGTAGCATATCTGTTGCTATTTTAAAATTATACAGGTAAAAAAATTGTAAAAAATCTCATTTAAATCTTATGGCCATGATGAAAACTTAAAAATTTTATAATTTATAATTAAATTATTTAAAATGTAAATTATTAAAAAATTTTATATTATTATAACCTTAATAGATAGAATACTCAATCGTTTTCCATATTTAATGCATTTAAAAAAACATTGAAAATGCCACCTACCATCAAAAATTTGTTTTTTATTCTCTGTTCTATTAAAATTCATAAAATTGTAGTTGAAATTAAATTTTAATTTTTAGGTTTTTAATGATATCACTATTACTAATATGGATCAGAAACCTGAAGCCAACGAATTTATTGAATAAAAAACTTTCCCTGAAACTGGTGTAGTCAAAAACTTGCATGGCTATTGGCTTTTGGCAATTGAATTTAGTCGTCAAAAAAAGAAAGCAATCATAAAAATGGTAGCCAACTTAAAGGATTCTGAAATTTATGGTGAAGAAGAAATTTATTTTATTTTAGGGGGTGTAGGAGTTACTTGTGCGAATATTTTATCTACAGATAATAGAGTACAGTTTCGAAATTATATTGCAAAAAAGATCCTCACGAATATTTTGTCGTATTTGTTGCTTATTGTGTTTAAACACTCGCTTCAAATAGACATATATTTGATAGTATAATTATTTTAGAAAAACAACTATGGCTAATAATTTGAGCAAAAGGCTTATTGAAGAACTTAGTAAAAGTGTTAATTTATTAATAAATATCAAAATCTGTTACTATCAAATATATCGAATTTATAATGTTAATTAAAAAGTTATCTTAGTTTATTTTATTCGATTTGTATGTGGTATTTGATTAATTTCTCATTTATGATAATCAAAACTTTAAGAGTAAAATCTTAAAAAATTTCATTAAAAATAATTATCTTATTTATAATTGTTTTAATTTATAAAAAGATAAAAATATTAAAGTAAAGGACTATTTTTATTTGCAATAAAAGTTCAATAATTGATAATTTTTTGTCTTTATTTACAGTCTATATTATGAATGAAGTCTGAGCCGTCAGTAATTATGTTTAAAGGGTTATTGTTAGTGATATTTTTATCACTTCTGCACAAAGAATCGATTTCACAGCCTATTTCAAACGATTCGACCTGTTATTTAATTGATGCGACCAACGGTACCGATATTTATGAAAAAGGGAATTATATGAACAATGCGAATGAAAATGGTATTAAATAAATTATTTCAAATATAAATCTTCTCACAATTATTCTGAAGATATCTGCATAGCAACAAATGTGGTGGTTGAACCGATGAACTTTTAATTAACCGAAGATGATCAGATATCATTTATAGGGAAATCTTTGGCAGCACAAGTTCCACTTTGTTGGGTGAAATCAGTCATCGAAAGCGTTATGAAGCATAATAGAAGAGAGACCATCTGGAGGAGATGGATTGAAACAGTTTCTTATCAATTCAGAGATGTAGAGAGGCTCAAAACAAAAGATATAAAATGTGTGACATCGGCCCAGAATAGCCCATATACAGCAACAGATGAAGATCATCAAGAATGGCTGGATCATTTGTTGGACATTAAAATAACTTCAACTCAAAGAGAACAGGCTGATGAAATGGGAATCAACCAATCTTGTGCAACTCGCCTAATAGAAAAAATCCTGTTATAAAAAGGTTAAATCCAGATGAATACCACGATTGTTGTCAAATGAAGGGGAAGTTGCACGTGTGGCGGCTGCTACCGCCAACATACTTTGCTTTATGTGGAATTCGCAAATCTTGGGAAATTGCTTTAACTACGACTTAATCGTTGGTTTCTACGATTGGCTCCATTCTATTTCGTTGACTTTCTGCACAACTATCTTATGGTTGCAGTTCAACAAATTGTTGACTTACCGTTCAACAGGGCATTAGCTTTCTACTAAACAAACTTTTTCCTCTCGGCTTAATTATTTGTTGGTTATCTGCTACACTATCCGTTTTCTCTTTATTCAACAAAATACTAGCTCTTCGCTTAAATCTCTAACAAATGGTGTATATTTTGTTGATATAAACTCAAGATTGAATCTTCTTCACGGTTGGCTTTCTCCGAAAAAGTATTCTACAATACGCTTGAACATCTGTATATTTGGATAACTCATTCTGAGTAATTGAAAAATATTTATTATTAATTAAATCCAGGGTTTCCTGTGTTCAAGACTTATTAGTAGTCTTAGCAATCTTTTGTTCAGTAAACTTAGCCACTTGGTTATTAATCTAATGAGTTTGGGTTAGTTTTAAGGTTTAATATTTTATTATTTTAAATAGTTATAGAATAGAAACCCTAAAATTTGAGATAAATGATATCTTCTGAATAAGCCCATATATCCATATATACCCGACAATAAATGTGGTGGTAGTGGTGGGATACCTTCCTTTCTATACGCTACAATATATTTTGAATTATTTGGATAGTTACAAGTACGAAGAAGCCCTCGGTGGGCAAACTGTTTTTCAATTACAATCTTTAATTTTAAACTGCCTATTGTGTGATAAATTAAAAATAATTTATAAATTAATTTAGAATAAATGGAAAAAACAAACTTACAAACCATTATTGAAGAGGTCTGATGATATCTTTTCGGTTTCTCAGAAAAAATTGATGCAACTGATCATATAGTTGACAATAATAATTCAAATTCAAATCGAATTCGTTTCCAATCAACCAAATTTGAAGTTTTTCATCCGAACCTCTTATTCGTTAACAGAAATTGAAGATATTGATATTGAGCCACCAGAGAATCATAATTTCATTTGAATTCATCCTGAGAAATTAGGTGGTAATTCTTTTGCTAAACTTTTTGAAAAAAGTTGTATTTATTGATACATTAATCGCTTTTACATTTAATAAAAAAATTGAATTTCAAAACATTTGCTCGAAAGAATTATAAAATTAGTGGAATATGTATTTCTGGTCGTCAGTTATAAATCAGTTAATTAAATGAAAAATAGCTGATTTCCCTAAATTATAGCATAATAATCAAATACCATTAAAATATTTTCTATAACTCGATTTACACCAAATTTGATTTAAGCGAAAAATTATTGGTGCACCAAACATCAGCTTAAATCGAGTAATTATTGTATATTATAACAATTTTATTGGATTTTTAGGGATTTGTTAAACAAAATAGCTATAATACAATAAATATTTTGAATAAAAAAAATTTATTAAAATTTTTAATTATATTTAAATTATTTGTTAGAAATATATTCGAGATTAATAAAATTAAGTAAATGTTTATTTTAAAGGTTTTATTTACTTTATTATAAAATCTATTATCTATTATAAAAACATATCTAAAATTTTAATAAATGTTTCATAATTAAATAACTATAATTAAGATTCAAAACAACCTGAAGTGATACAACTCACTTTCTTGTTTAAATATAATTTTATAAAAGTGTTAAATTAATTATAATTAACTTGAATTAAAACACTAACTTAACACAAAATATTAAAATAAACAAAAGAAACTCCCTTTTGTGTTTTGCTGGAAACATCAGTTTTTGAATTGAGGCTACCAGGAAGAATAAATAAATTGATAATGTGCCATTGAGAAATTGTTTCTCAAACACACATAAGAAAACCTAATAAATTGGCCCTATTTGTGTAACAACGATTAATTTTTGATTAATAATAAAGTTAAACTTAATGAATTGCAAAAATATTTGTTAAATATATTAAATAACTAACTAAAATAGAATAAAATTAAATAAATACTAGATAAAGGCCCGCCATCCAGAACAAAAGAATCTAATTTCTCATTAAATTTAATCTGAGGCTTCAGACGGATAGAAAAAAATTCAAGCATTTGTTTTAATGAGCAGTATAGATTGAAGTCACTCTTAATCTGAGGCTTCAGACACACACGAATAGAATTCAAGTATTTCTTTTAATAAGTAGTATAGATAATTTATTGCGTTTTAATCTAAAAATTATAATATAATATAATATAATTTTATATTATTTTTTATTAAGTTTTAAGTATTAATTTAACTTAAAATACAATTTATTCGTTGAATTTAATATAAATATCTGTAATTAAAATAAATTCTTAGAAAAGAGTCAACAATTCAGTAGTGATAAAACATTTACCAGAAATAGACTCAAATTAATATGAATAAAATATACAGATCTGGATAAGCTGTAGACATAAGTTGTGTAATGTATATTTATCAAGATAAAATATGTATTTGTCATACATTGTTCTACAAAACAGTTTATGTTTAAAGTAAAAAATATTAATTACAAATATTTCATTGTAAACAATTAGCTAGTTCCTTTTGTATTTTGAATCTCCTGTTTAACACTATTCTCTATTACATCATTTAGTGCTTTATATTAAATACAAAACTAATTCTAATTTAAAATCAATATTTTTTTGCACTCAATGTAATCAACAATATTTATAAAATTGTACTTGTTAATAAATGTTTGTGACTATCAATTCTTGATATTTATAAATAAATATATGTTTCTCTAATTTTACATTTATTTAAGTAATTTTCAAATGATCTAGTTTAGTGATGCCCATTTTTAAAGCTTACAATTGAAACTTGCAAAAATTTCAGACATTATTGATTTTCAACTAAAGTTTATATACTATTCATTTACTGACACTCAACAAGTACACATTTTCCCTAACATTAATAATGTTAGGGAAAAATAAATCTGAAAAAACCCCGTGAACCAATGGTTCAAAAATGGGCATCGCTAATCTAGTTCAGATGTCGGATTAGGGCAAAATTTTAAGACATTTTGTGCTTAATCTATGTGACAGTGCAAACACATTAAGGCTATTCATGTGTTTAATGAATGAACATGGTTAGTTCAGACAATAA
>JAQFZM010001530.1:0-17844 GCA_034695785.1 Galumna obvia | reverse complement strand
CTTTTTTCACGTGACCAAAATGAGAAAAAACTCGAAAAAGTTATAACATATAAAAACATTAAAACATTTTTATTTTTAAAATTATTATTATTGACAGTGATTAAAATATTTATAGTAACGAGCATCTAAGGCAACAACAAACAGCGTCTGCACATATACAGTAGCATAAACAGTATATCAAATATAGCGTCATATGATGTCACGTGTTGTATAAGTACCTAAAGTACACGCTTTACTATAATCACTGATTATTGATATTATATTTATTTTTATTGTCAATTTTTATTTAAATCAAAGTATGAAGAAATGATTGTAAAATATTTTCACATTAAATTTGAGAAGCTAAACGCTTTTTCGATATCAATCAAAAGTTTCAAAACTTCTTCACTCAATTTATTTGTTTTTTCCTAAAAAATCTTAGTTTTTAAATTTTTTATCATTTGTTTCGCCATTATTTTAGGGATACTTGAAAATTGTTTATACACTAATATTTACAATAAACTGTTGAAAAAATTATAACTTTGAGAATAATAATCAACAAGCAAGTTTATGAATCTTTGAGTGATTCAATATTAATTAACTTTGTTTCAACTAATTTCAATTAACTTTCAAATGATTGTTATTTTTAATGATTAACAATTATTAATTAACTCATTTGATTAAGTAATTTTCCAAATTTTCTCCAAATTAAAGTTGAAATATATTTGGGTTTTAATCAATTGCACTAAAATTCGTGTTGATGTGCTTTCATAATTAGCAAATCGTCAATTAATAGCAAAATGATTAATTGAACTTCCATAACGAGTGGTAATTATTTTAATAAATGATGACTTATTTAGTGACGGAAAATTTGTAGAGTATTGAACATTAATTCTAATTGGATTTGAAATGTTAAGAACAGAGCCAATTCTGAGATTTGCTGTTAAAGTAATTATACCACTCATTTTGGGCAGTGCTGATGAGATGAGACCAGTATTAAGAGTATGCGTTGACCCGACAATTGATGTTTTAACTAAGTATGGTATAATAAAATATACTTTAATAAAAAAATAAATTTTACTAAATCGTTTAAATCCTTTGGTCATAAAATTTATTTATTACTTCGACTTTAATTTTAACTTGAATTTAGATAGAATCTTTGATAGAACATGTTCCTTAGTACTAGTAAGATGTAACATGTTAAAATAAAATGTGTTGAGTAAGTATAGAGTAAATTAATTTTTCAAAAGGGTTAGTATTTGAAACATTAATATTTAAGTTATTATTGTCTTACATGTGGCTAACAATTTTTTAAAAATTTTGAAATTTGATTTGTTTTTAATATTTCATTTATGTGATTATAGACTAATTGCTCGCCTAAAGTTTTAAAAATAAGGGTCTATTATTAGCAATTTTATCTGATTAATTTTATTGACTGAATATTATCTTAGAGTTGGCACCAGCTATATCTAATGTACAATAAAGCAAACAAAGTCTCATCTTCTTGTTGCTCTTCCAGAAATATAATTTTAGGAAAATAAATCCAATTTATCCACTGCCTATTTATTGTTATATGTTCCCATAGTTATTATAAAAATTTTTATCTCCGTTTTATTATTTGATTCTATCACTTGATAAGGATAAAGAGTGCTCAGCATAAATACGATGTTTTTCTTGGTTATATTTGGAACATAAGACAAATAATTCAAATTTCCAATTTTGTGATAAATGGTTGAATTTTTCTAAAAATAGATAGGATTAACTTACAAATAATAAATTTAGAACCATTGGCAGCAATGTTTCTCCATTTATTATATTTCTTTATTTTGTTTGTTTAAGTTTATAAGGATTTTCAGGTATATTTGAATTATTTGTAAAAATTAGTCATATTTTTTATTAATAATTCTGCTAATTAATTGGATGCAAACTAATAATCACAGCTAATGTTTCAGCCAGTATTTTGCAATTGTTTAACTAATTTTATCAGAGATTTAAATCCTAAATTGTTTGCTTTTTCTGTTATTTTGCCTAAATAAACAAAAGAGTCCCTCATACAGTCAAACTCATATCTAACTGGATAGAAAAGTAAGCTGTAATTCCTCAACTCCTTGGTGAATTTCATTGAAATTTTGCATATCTATATGTACACTCCCCTGATTGATGAATATAAGGTTTTATTTTTGTAACAAAAATATTAAGGGTTTCAAAATCGTCAAAATTGAGAATTGTTGTATTTTTAATTTGACATCACCTAAAATTTGATGCCCTTTGGCGTGTTTATCTTAATTTTGATCAAAAACGATAAACAACAAATTTTTTCCTAGCATAATTTTCTATTGAAAAATCGCAAAATATTTAGTAAATCACCTTATCCATTTTTCAATAAGTTGGTCAAATATCACTAAAAATTTTGATATTCAATTTATCACAGTTTTCATATTTAATAAGCGATTTTATGATCTTGGTGTCATTTTTAAGGAAATAAAATTCAATTAAATAACCTATAAACAGAATTAAAAAATTTTGTAACAATTTTGAATTAGAAATAAATTAGTTTTTAGACTTTTTGAGAGCCCTTATATTTGACTACAAAAATGTTACTTTATTTTAAACAATCGGGGGATTTGATGAAAATGTGTGCAAAATTTCATTTAGTTTGAACGAATACTTTTTAAATAGAGCAAGTTATGTTGTCCCAGTTAGATTTGTGGACGACTTTATATGAAGACTTTGCATCACAAATAATAGTCAGTTTTATTCAATTATTTTCAGGTTTATCTTAAAATATACATTTTAAACGGACACATGCCTCGTTAACCTCTAAAAATTTCATCTATATTTGTCCCAAATAATTCTTTGCAAAATTCTATAAATGTCATAATTCTTTAAATGTCATAATTTTTCATAAAATTTCTTTTTAATATTTCAAATATAGCTTTAAAGGAGAAAATATATCCGCTGATTTTTGGTATTTTCGATTATCAAAACGAATGGTTTCAGTTAAAATATTAAATCGCTTCAAAGTCATAGTCGCTCTTAAGATCTCCATTTTAAATTGTCCCACAGCTCAAATGTATTCTTATTAGCCGAAAGGAAATCACCAGCCATCAGGAGTAAACCGATGAAATTTTCAATTTCCTCTATATCATTTTCGTAAATATAATTGACTTCTACCTTATATCTTTGTCTTTTAATTGATATTTCAATGTTTGTAAATTCTACAAAGGTTTTTATTATCTATTCGTATATAAACTTTAAAAACCCCTTTTGGTGCGTTACACTCCCCTTCTGTCCGTATAGAAACGCTTTTGAATCTAATTATGTTTTCTTTTCTTGTTTTTGTATTTGGATTAACGCGTTCAATAAAAAAATTTGATTACCTTTTTAAACTTCGCCAATATCAAACTCTTGCTATGAATCTGTTATGTGTTCACTTTCAATAGTATTGTCTTCAATTTCCATTTCTGAATCATTATCTTCAAATACAAATTCATTGTGTTCTTCACTTGTTATTTTAAGATGACATTTCATTTTTTGTTTCACTCATATTTGTTTTAGATATTATAGTTATAATTCCGTAAATGATATGGTCCTTTGCTAGCAAGGTATCAAAACCATTTACTTTTCAATTACCTCTAATTGTTTTATAATAATAACTTAAACATTTTGTTTTATTTATAGCAAAACTTGTTAAACAATTGATGTTTTTATTTATTCCATAAATGTTTAGTTTATTTTTTAGTAATGATTTGTTGACATTTTGCCCAGAATTTTCTTTACTTTTATGTAGATAACTATTGAATAAAAATAGACTGGGTATTAACATTTACACAAATAGCAAACCGAATAAAAATATCTATTAGTGCGCAAACTCTTCATTGACGCTATAGATATCTAAAGCCTAACTGACTCTCAGCTTTAGCAATAGATATCCATTGAAGTCAAAACAAAACATTTCGGAATTAATTCATTGCAAGCTAACCATAAGAGATAATCAAAACTTAATAGTTTTTAATTGTCTTTAATTTAATTATTTAACTGAATATATAGTTGAGGTATTCTTATAATTTTTCTGGGCTAACCCTTAACACTGATTTTAAATAAATTATGGATGGGCACATAGAAAAAACATGAAGCACGGTTCTTTACCCGGGTTAAACATACAAATAGTTTATTTATGTTTGCCTTTTTAGGTTATCTTAAGCAATATTAATCGAACAATATCAAAAAATATTTTGCTAGAATTATTGCTTGGTTTATAAGTATTTAATTTCGAATATTTGGTTCAGAAATATCATAATATTAATATACACTGTAACCTCATTTTAACGAACCTCGAAAACGAGCGTAGTGTTAGCAATGTTAGAACAATTAGAAATTAATTGTAAAATATGTACTCTTTAAAACTAATGTCATTTTAACGAATGCCTCTATATAAAGAATGATTTTCGTTAAACGTGTTATACAAATAGTGTTTATTATAACGATGGAATAAAATTAGAGTTTTATAAACTGAAATATAAGAGATATACAAAATAAGCCTAATATTTAAATTATTCTTATTTGATAAAAAATAAATTCATGAAACATATTACAGAAATAGCGATAGCTATTCTTTTGAAACAAAGTTATGCCATCAAAAATGGGGAAAAATAAAAAATTCATGATAAAAATTTAATTTAAGGCAAGTTATCTGTAATTTATATTATAACAAGTGTTTAAATCTAATAAACCGCCGAATATGTGGGAAAGAACCAGATCTAATTCAATACAAATCATTAAAGGTTGAATGAAAGGTTTATACCACTTTAAAATAAATTATAAAAATTTGAAAAATTTAGATTTCAGTTATTGATAAAAACTTAGAGAAAATTTAGATGAACAAAATTTCCTTATGTATAAATAATTCTAACTTTGTTTCAAATATATCTAAAATATCCATGATTTGCTATAACTGCTCTTCTAGTGAGCTTTTAAATAGTTCATCAAATATCGCAAATATTTTCTTTATCTGAAGCCCTACTAAACAGCCTCTGATATAATGAGTAGAAATTGAATAAACGATATATTATTTAAAAGAAAAACTTTTCGTTTATTCAAAATATTAAAATTGTACTTATTATTATCAAAACCTAAATATCTTTAAGTAAATTAATGTTAAATAAATCAAAATTAAACAAATTAATCATATTATTCAAATTATTGAAATTTAACAGATTATATATTCAAGTTTTATGATAGATATAATATTAATATATAATATGAACAATAATAAATATATAATATGAACAAACCTAAGATAACCTTACTTAACCTAATATAAAACAAACCATAAAAATTTTAATAAATCTATATGAAGATTAAATTGTAAGAAATTAATTTTTTTCCAAATTAACACAAATTAATTTAAGAAATTTTTTGATAAAAGTGTAATAAATGGTGGTGATTTGTAAATTTTTCACTTATTTTTTGCTAATTTTTGAAAAACACAAAATAGCATGATAATTTTTAGACTTTAACTTAATTAATTAATTAAAATAAATAATAAATTATTGATAAAAATTTGTCTTTTAATTTTCAATTGTATTCATTGTTAATTTGTATGCATAAAAGATTCATATTTTTGGTAGATATAGATTTCAAGTTATTAAACTATGTATTATAAACAAATCAACCATAAAAATACTTAAAATAAAATAAAACATAAAAATTATTTCAATTAAATAAATTATAAAAATAATACAAATTAAACCAATTAAAACAAATATATTTATTATAAAATATTTCAAATATATTTCATTTACAAAGCATTTCTATCTATTTATGATAAGTGAATTTATCCGATTGCTGAAATTTTTGGTGAATCGACTCCAAAGCGATGATTTGCGAAAATATTGATGATCGATAAACTCCTGAACTGTAATCCTTTCATTTGGATTTGGATCGAGAGTTTTGATTAGTAGTTCGCGAAGAATTTCATCGGTAGTTTTAACAAAAGCTTTGACAATATTTCGATCTTTTTTGTAGATTATACTTAGCCAATCTGACTTTTCCTCTGATATATTGTCGATTGATGGAATAAATGGAAATTCACCATTTATTAAGCAAAGAAATACTATTCCAATTGAGTAAATGTCCGCTTTGATTATATCATAGGGTTCATCTGAAAACCAGGTTTCGGGAGCTGCAGAATATAAAGTGCAACACGGGTATTCAATCATTATTGGATCTGGAATAAAAATAAAATTAATGAAAATGGTTACAAATTTAAATCATTAATTACTTCCTGGTTTTCCAATACAAGAGTTGTTAAAGTCTGTGAATTTTGGTACCAATGATTTGAGTCGCTGTTCGATTGAATACTTTTTGTTTGAGGGCTTTTCACAAATAAGAATATTTTCCAGTTTTATATCCCCATGAGCCACTCCCAATGAATTCAAGTGTGATAGCCCTTGTGCTATTCCATAGATCAAGTTTCTACAATATTCATGTTGGAAAACATGAAACTTTCCTTGACTATAAGGTAGTGATACAAACTTGAATAAATCCGAGTCAGCTAATTCACTTATGAAAAAATGAGTCGAGGAATTTGGGTCTGTACTATAAAAGTGATTCAAATATTGAATAATATTGATTTGCGGTTTCTTCATTAGAATATCCACGATTTTCACTAAAATTATAAGGAAAAATAAATTAGTTTTAAATAAAAATTGTAAATATTTATACCTTCATTCTGAAGTGCAATCATATGTGACTCACTATCAGGTTTGAAGATCTTAACGGCTACTTTGTTTGAATCATTTCCTTTAAGAAATCCACTATAAACTCGACAATACGTTCCGCTTCCAATGAGTTTCTCTAAACAGGATATATTTCCAACTTTATTTAAATCATACAAATCGTTAGTATTGATTTCCTCTTTAGAAAGGTGATTTCTAACTGTATCAAGATGTGAAACATGTTTTTCTAGAGTATTATCACTAGTTATCTGTTCTGATATCGATTCATCAGGTCTTTGCACTTGGTATTGATGAATTGGGGAATAGGTTTTACCTAAGTGAGTGTGTGGAGAGAAACGATTCATTTGCTCTTTTCGAAAAACATTCATTACTCTTGTATTAGATGCATTTTTCAATATAATGATGACATGACCCGTGGGAATACCTTCTTCATCAAATTCTATCTTTCTATTTATTCGTGGATCCTCAAATAATTGATTGCATCGTTTACAGGGCTGGTCTAAAGTGTTGATTATGTACTTTAATCTACAAGAATAGTGCATAAGTGAGTGACGAGAATACTCACCACATTTGCATGGTGTGCCACAACGTTCTTGTTTGGGGTATTCACTATCACAGACATCACATTTGTAAGTAATTGGAGTGGGAGATATGGGAACATATCTTTGTAAGTATGGATGGATAGTGTGTCTCTTCCTTTCTCGTATTGGAAGCCTAAAACGGGTTCTTCCACATAGTTGTGATGAGCTCTGTATTTGATTGTTTGAATTTAGTCTTTGATTTGAAGACATGTCACTGTAATTGATATCAGTTTAAGAAATTTATGTCTTTTGAGGAGAACTAATACTTTCAAAGAAAAATGAAAAGTATTTGATTGTTTTCATTGTTTTAATTTCAAAATAAACTATAATAGGATTTATAATAAGTTTTTATTGTTGTTTAAAATAATTTTATAAAAATAAATTTTCAATTCAATAAAAGTATTATGTTTAATTGACTCAATATTTATGAAACTTATGTACATATTATTAAAAATTGATACAACTTAACAATTTATGTTATTATTAATGAGCTGAAGAAGTTATGTGCAAATCTGAGAGGAAAAGTGTTGCTTCAGAAGGACTTAGTTTGTCTTATAAATCAAATGATTTAAACAATTCCAACGATACCAACAATTATGAGTCCAATCACTACAGGGATAATGATAATTAGAAGTAATGAATTGTTGCTCTCAAAGTCTTCGTTTATTTCTAATACAAAAATGATTCCAACAATACTAACATTTATGAGTCCAATCACTATAGCGATGATCATAATTAGTAGGAATGAAGTGTTGATCAATTTCTAAAATTGCAATCCTTTAACAGATTATACATAATTTTAAGTTGTTTACACTTAAATAATGCTTACATATTATTTTATTTAAAAATATTTGGAAAATTTGTAGACTGAATCTGAACTATTGTTGAATGTAATAATTAATTAAAAGCATAACCTCATTAATGAATATATTAAGTTTTAAAAATGAGGAAATTTCTATGTATTGTAAAAAAAATATTCCCAAATTTCATTTATATCTTATAAAAAAATGTCTCAACGATTCCAACGATATCAACAATTATGAATCCAATCACTACAGCGATGATCACAATTCAAAGGTATGAAGTGTTAGTCTTGACTTCTTTTTACTTAAATTTAGAATAGATTACAAGTTTTATATATGGATATCGTTAGAACTATTGCTGAAGGTATGAACACATTTATAAAATGTTTAAATTATTTCTTTTAAGTACAATAATATATTTTACTTGTCAGATTTTTATATTATGAATGCCTATATTGTATGGAACTTTGACTCCATTAGCAAAATTATGGAATTATAATGAATTAATATATAATTAAATAAAATTATTATTTATTTTGGTAGAGTTTAAAAATATCTGAATTTAAATTCTTTACAACTCAATCCTGTGATTATCTTTATAATATGTTTAGTTGAAATGCATTTTTAAGTCATTTATTACCGATTAATTTGCATAACTGTTATAACAATTAGTTATTTTAAAATTTTATTCCTATCAACTCTTTAATTTGTCTATCAAACCCAATTTTGTTGATAAAACCAGAATAGAAAACCTGAATATTAATAATTTTATAAATTTAATGCATACAACAATTAATTTTTAATCTTAAAATAAATATTCTTTAATTTTTTTAAACAATTATTATTTATTTTGAAACAATGATTGAAAAATATTAAGAAACAATTATTTTTTAATTAAGAATCAATAAGCCCTTCTTGTATCAAATTCAAATAATGGATACGAAGTCATTCTTTAAAATATTAAAAAAATGGGTTTAAATATTTCAGCCGGTTTTCTATGATAACAGTCATTGTAAGATTATTAATTTATTCTGTTTTATAGCATTAATATAAAATATATATATTTAATTTTAGTTTAACGTCTATTTAATATATCAATATCAATCCTTACATATGAGTTTTTCTTAGCAACCGTTTGGAAGGAATTATTGGGGTGACTTTTAATGTCTTAAAAACAAACCTAATTTTAAATTTAATTTCATTTTAATGTTTATTATGGATATATTCTAAGGATCTCATGGGATTATTCTTAGAATTAATAATGAATGAAAGTTTTGTATATTTATGAGTCATACCCTTCTTAAAATAATCGGATATAATATTATTGAATTCTTTTGCCAAATTATTTTCTAATGAAAATTTTTTTTATTGAGCATTCATTTTAATCAAAAATAAATTTTTTATATAACTATAAAATATTTCCCTTTGATTATATTTTGTTATTCTTAATTGAAAATAAATTACATATTTTTTTATCCAATTATCACATAATCTTAGTTTCAAAACTAACTATGTTGATTGTACTATTAATAAAGATTTTTTTCTAAAAATGGATTCATCTTTTGAAAGAACCTACTATTTGAATGAAAAATCGGATAAATGTTTGGCCAATCAACTATAATAAGGAATGCCTGTGAGAAAAAACCTGTGATTTAGGATATCAGTGATACTAATTCTTAATGTAGGAGTGGGTTCGAGTGTTTTGCTAATAATTAACTGAAAATTTTATCGTAATTTTGTATCAAGAGTATGATAGTATTTCGATCTTTTTTTTAAACATAATACTAAGTAAATTCTTTATTTCATTCGAAATGTTGTTATATTAGGAATAAATGAAATTTTTCCTCCTAAGAAAATTAATAATATTATCCCAATTGAAGACACGTCAGCTGAAATCATTTTATATGACCCGTTTGTGAATCATGATACTGGTGTTGCAGAATATAGTGTGCAGCAGATATAATTGTTGATAATAGGTTCTTGAAATAAATTAACATTAATTATTTAAAATTAACAAATTTAAACAAAATATTACCTTCTAGTTTTCCTATACTTTATTTGTTAAAATCGGTGGGTTTTGATATCAAATGAGTGATTCGTTTTCCTAGTGAGGTTTTATGTTCGATAGGTTTTCAAATATAAGAATATTTTCAAATTTAATATAATCAAGTGATACTCCCAATGAGTGTAAGTGAGAAATCCCTAGAGCAAATCTATACATCAGATTTTTGCAATATTCAGGTTTGAAGGAATGAAACTTCTGAACAATGTATTTCTTTGTTTGCATCGACGGATAAGATATTTCTTCCTATTATTTCCTGGAAATCCCAATTCAATCATTCCTCTTTGTATAGGTATCTACTGCAATTGATTATGACTTTGATATCTGAATTCACTTCTTATCTTCATATTTACTTAAGAAAAATTAAGACTTTCCAAGGAATATTTTCAACAAATAATGAAAGGGATTTTAGATTTTTCATTATTTTACGTTGGTTTTAAAAATATATAATAATGTTTAAAATAAAAATAAGTTGTATTGAATTATTTAAAAAAATTATATTTTTATGAATAGATACAACAAAAAAACATTTATAATATTTTTGTTCATATTATTTAAAATTGAAAAAATACAAAAATTTTAGAAAAAATGAAGTTTTTGATAAATATTTGGAATTAAAAGTTTTATGACAATCATTTAGTCCTATAAAAAGGCATTAACGATTCCAACGATACCAACAATTGTTAGTCCAATAACTATAACGATGATCATAATTAGAAGGATTATTGTGTTTGTAAATTTTCAACGTCTATTAAATTCTTTGAATAAATTTATAAAAATCATTAAATATGTGTCACTTATATTAGCATTTTGTAAGCGATACATGAATTGACCCTCAATGTTGAAAAAAACAAACTCATGTTTAGATTTCTCTTAACCAAATTTGCAATTTATAATTGAATATAGTTCTCTGATGAAACTAACTTTTAATTTATTGGTATGAGAATGATCGGCATATCCATTATAATATTTCACTTTGAATATTTTATCAAAATTTCGATTTTTCGGCTTTTCTTATTAAGGATATCTATTAAAATTTGGTGTAACACTTGAGTAGTGAACGGATAGAAAATAATTGAATTCGGATTCAATGAATCGATGGTTACACTCATTATATCGGGCCTCACATTTTCTCTCACAAATAAATTCTATGATTCACTATAAATAATATTTTGTCTAAACATATTTTTTGATGATTTATTATTATTTAATAATTAATGATATTTCTGGCAAAAAATTCTGATTGCCCCTTGATAAAAAGTTGAAGAGAACCTCTAATGAGTTTAAAAGAAAAAATTGAAACCATTAAACAAAACAATAATAATCAAAACAATAATAATCAAAATAACAATAACTAATGTTATTCACTTTTAATTCATAACATGTCATTGTTTTAATGTTTAAATGTTTATATGTTTTTTCCCTTTACTTTAAAACTTCTAAATACTGTAAAGCTATAATTTTTCTGAAGTTATCAATTACAATTATTATTGTTTATTTCAATTCTAATGAATAAAAACTTAATTAAAATCTGTGGTAAACGTTAATTCCTTCAAATAATTTTTATATGTTTTTACACATAAATATTGAAACGTTTTCATAACGTTTTCACATTAATGTCATAATATTATTAGGGTGATCAATAAGTTTACGGAATGTTTAAATGGATAACAAGCTTGAATAATTATAGGTATTCAAATACAGTAAAAAGCCTTTATATCATCAACTTACATGTGGTTTATCAAGATATTAATAATTATTATGAAGTCACGTGATCTTTAAAATTTTGTGACATATGCGAAGTAATATGTCACAGTTCACATCTAAGGATATATATAAGATATTACATATGTGTTTAATAGTTTATGAGTTAAAGTTTAATATAACAACAAAATCACTTAAATCGATAAAGAGCCAAAAATTTTATGGCAATTGGAATGTCAAGTTTTTTTATAGATAATCATTATAAAATTTGTTACACCTTGTACTTTGATTTTCTTGTAAGTTATGAATTGGGGACATCATGTTAGACAACTTTGTTGCTTGACACATTTAGATCAAAGCTAGTATAATGCCTCAAAATAACATCAGATTATAAACAATTCTGCTTGTAATATGAATTTTAAACAGATTCAACTTGCTCTTTTCGCTTTATCATTACTTTGTTCAAAAAGGGTTTAGCAACAAAGTTGTCCATCATGATACTATCTATTCATATCTTTTGAAAAATTCAATATACAAGGTGTATTAGATTTTTTAATTATTATTAATGGGGAAATCCTGACATTGCAATTGCCATATGTTTTTTGGATCTTAACCGATTTAAATGATTTTGGTGTTATATTAAACTGTAACTCATCCAGTATTAAATACATATGTAATATCTTATATATATCCTTAGATGTGAAATGTGACATAGTATTTCGCATATATCCCAAAATTTTTATAATCACGTGACTTCATAATAATTATTAATATCTTGATAAACCACATGTAAATAGATGAGATAAATTCTTTTTACCGTATTTGAATATCTTTTGCCATTCGAGCTTGTTATCCATTTAAACATTCCGTAATTTTATTGATTGCCCTAATATTTTCTCAAAAAAGTAAAGACTAATCAATCTTAAAAATGATATTTTAGAAAATATTGAATTATTATAAAAATAAACAAGATAATTTTAATATTTTTTTATTTTTATAAAATCTAAACAAACTTTTTTTTGAGATTGCCACACAAACTATAACTTTTCGGGGATTTGAACTTTTTTCAATCAATATTTGTAATTTATTTTCCCAAAATCTTAAATTTTGTCGATTTGATTATCCATCGAGATTAAAACGTTTTTCATCAAAATCATATATTTCCAAATAATCCGGATTTTTTTTCAATTTTTTTAAGAAAGATTTTAAAAATTCAATTTTTTGTTGTTGAGAACTTTTTGATAATTTGCCAAATATATGAATAGTGTACGGAAACAAATTTAATTTCTTAATATTGTATATACTGTTCTTTTGTCCCATCTTTAAGAGTATTAGTAATGCACCTAAAAAATTAAAGATTTAATACGAGGTAAAAGTTTTCTTTTAGTTAATTCATTTGTGCTTGTTAATATACAAGATAATTTTATGATTTATTCTTGTAACTGCTGAAGAAAAATATAATATTATAATATTTTGGTATATACCTAATGGTTTTATGAACTTTCAGAACTTAAATAACCCTTTGGATATTATTTTCAGTAATTTTATCTTTTTATGCGGAACTTTATATAAATTAGTGAGTGAGTAATTAACTTGCATTTTATTTTAAATTTATCTAATTAAATCAGAAGCTTCTCTCTCAGGATATTTTAAACTAAATCTTCTTCTTATTTCCATAATATAATATTTTATGCCATCTTTTAATAAAAAAATTAATATTAAATATATAAATTGTTAATTAAGTCTTTCATTAGTTTAAACACTTCTTATAAGCTAACTAGACAAAATTCTCATTTTTACTACTAAAAAGTTATTATCTTGCTCAATTTTATTAATATTCTGTAAATATAGAAAAATAGTATATTGAATAAATTAAATTTCATTTTAAATATTAATTAACAATAATTACATTTATTATACATTAAACATCATTCAATTATTTCAAAGTTTATTTACTTTTTGGTTTAAATAAACCAGTCGTAAAAGTCTTTCTTCTGTACCAAATTGTAAAATCGACTATTTTTAACCAAATTTGAACTTGATTGACTAATTTAACACTTTATAATTAAAAATAATTTTACATTTAACTGAATATAATTTTTAACTTTAATTGTAAATATTTTAACACGTGTGTGATATATGTCACTTATGCCTAATATAAAACTCGTTTTTTGATGTCACACTCTGGCAAACAAACCACGTGACAGACCAAATTTATTATTCACTCTTTATAAGGGGTAGTAACTTTGTGTATTCAAACAAAATTATGGCAAAAATAAAGAATTAAATAATTTATCAAAAGAACTTTTCATTGATAGGGCTCATGTCATGTGTTTATACTTTTAAAGCTCATTGTATGGCCTCTAAAAACATACCTCACCAAAGAAACGTTGTTCTTTATTAGATAAATAGTTACAAAACTTGTTTAATTTTTTTATAAATCAATTTCATAAGGAATTAGTTGAGGTTTTGGAAAAGTTCTTTTTATTTATCAATTCTTTCCTTTACAATATTATTTTGATTGTATCAAGATACGATCAAAGATTTAGGAGATATAAGAATTCAAAAGTGACCCGAAATTTTGAAAGACACTTTAAATAAAACTTAATAATGTTCATTTTCTTTAAAAACTTTTCTTCTTCATCAAAAAATGTAAATAATAATAATTACAAAATAACTTCCAACAAATAATATATAATTTTTGTGAATATGTTATAAAATATTTTAAGTTAAAGTAACAGTTTATTCATTATTTCCTTGAAAAAGAAAATGATAAATTCTAAACTTAACTTTACAAGTTTTAACTTATAATAAAGAAGTAACCTTATAATCATAAAATAAAATTTTATTTAAGATTTTGAATAAAATTAAAAGAGTTCCCCAACTTTTCAAAATAAGCAAAATATCTAATAAAATTTTAAACTAGTAAATAAAAAAAGACTCAGAAACCTTTTTTAAATGTTTAAATTACTATATAAATATGGTATTTAAAAAAATATGTTAGGTATAAATTACAGTTTTAACTTAATCAACGAAATTTATTTAAATTATAATTAATAATTAAAAATATAAGAAATCTTTCGTTAACTAGTAGGAAATTATAATTTGAGTTATAAACTAGTTTTTGAAATATATAAAATATCACACAAAGAATTTAATAGAAAATTTTAGATTTTTTTATTTTACTTATTTTAATAAAATTTGTAATAAATATTACATTCAGCATATACCAACATTTAAAATATAATTAAATTGACATATAAAAGGTCAAAGTTTTCCTTAAATTACACTTTGAATAGAGGGCCTGATTCAATATAGAAATGCCAATTGAATAATTAAAATAAAAAGGTTTATTTGCATAGATGAGATTTCTATATGAAGAAATTTGAAACTATTTTTATTCTAACAAATAATTAAATTTTTTACAAAATAAGTTTTGAAAATAAATGAAAATAATAAATTAAAATTTTATTCATTATATACAAATTATTGTTAATTATTTAAAAATTTTGGTTTAATTATCTTTCACTAAAAAATATTCTTAAAACTTTAAATTATTGAATTGTGAATTAATTCATACAGTGTTTTTCACCTCGTTTTCTGGTAGTCTTTGCGCTTATTTCAATTGTATTTCCTAAAGCCCAAATGTCTTTCCGTTTATTGCAATTGATTTTAATATGCTTTAAATATAATGTATAAAACTTTTAACGGCAGCTTAAAACAACCAAAACTACCCGGAAAAGTGGTCGGACATGAAAGTGTCAAATGAATTATTAGTTTATCTTAATAAGAAAACATTTTATCTGCAGTTTAAAAGCAATAATTATTTACTATTTGGCCGCTATCGTTTTAAATGGTTGCCAAAAGTCAATATAATAAAATAAATTGCTATAATCGGAAAGACATTTGGGCGTTAGGAAAGACAATTTAAATAAGGGTAAAGACAATTGCAGCAACCGGAAAAAGAGTTGAAAAACACTGTATCAATTTTATTAATTAGTCATATTTGTAATTTTTAATTAAATGTTGTTTTATATAGAAGTATATTAAAATTGAAAAAACTAAGAAAAATATTCGTTAGATTTGAGTCGATACTATTTTAATTTTTGAAATTACTTTTATTCATGGATGGAGATAAGGAGGTATTCCGGAATATCCCCTATCAAGCCAAAGTTTGCAAAATAGCCTTCTAAGAAAAATGAGCAGAGGACTCTAGCTAGAAAAATCTAGGCGGATCGAAATTCTGGTTTAAATATTCTATATATTTAGGAAATACATATTTTATAAAAAATTATTGATTTAGACAAATTTTACTTTAATAATCGTTTAATATTATTTGATCATGAACCTAACCCGAAAACGAGTTTTAAAGTGTATTAGAGAGGAATAATAGCTTTTTTACTTAAATAAAATGCAAGGATGGCAAAAGACCGAGTACCAAGGTGGGTATAAGGGTCAAGAATTTTATTCCGAGCTATGGGGGTATAAGGGGGAGGTGGTATTTTGAAAATTAACCCAAATTGCTTAAAAACATAAAACATCAATTTTAAGACTTTTTCTGACTTATATGACTTTATTTATTTATATTTTAAGGCATTTTATCTAAATTATTTCAAAAAACTAATAATTTTTTGCAAAAAACCAATTTTGTAAAATTTATAAATTTTTGAGACCTAAAATTTGAGCTAAAAAGCATGATTTTTGAGGGTTTTATACATTTATTGAGGGTATCCTTTAATTTTCTTCAAAAATCTGCCATCTTTTGATTTTTTAAATTTTTCCTCTTTTTTGCTTAATTTTACGAAATTTTTCCTATTTTTCCCTTTCTTTCTCTAGGGGGGGGGGTCCTTTAAATCTCGTCTAAGGGGGGGGTATTTTTTTCGATTTTTGGCTCCAGGTAGGGGGTATTCCGGAATAGATAATCTAGATTATTCTTGAAATTGTTTATAAAAATTACAATATTTTATAAAATATAATAAATAAAATAATATATTTAATTAATAAAATAAACTGTAATTTTAGCATTATATAAAATTCAAAATATCTATTAAATCTATATTTAAAAATTTGACCTTACTTTGTTGGCATCTTTTTTATGATATAATAATATACTTCACGCATTTTTATGAACTTAGCCATAAAAACCATTTTGTTTACAAAAACCTAATCATTTTATAAATAAAAATATAAGAATTCTATCATGATCAAATTTATTTGAAATACAGTCAACAAAATAATAGGTAGGAATAATTCCTAAAAGTTATTAACTAAATTATTTTTGTTTTAAATAGGTTATTGATGGAATTTTGAAGCCAAATTTGTACCATTAATTCATTTATTATTTTGGTTTACAATACATATAAAAGTTTCAAAATCACCATTCTATTTTATGAGATTTCGTCATATTTTTAGAATAAACCAAATATGAATGAAAAATCACATATTACCTTGTCATTTATTGACAGATTGTGATATTTTAAAAATTCCAAAATTGTCTTGAATAAAATTGAAATATTTCGAAATGGATATCTTGGATTTTTAATTGAACTTTTATTTTATCATAACTTATTAAAAAGTACAATTTGGTATGCTTTACTAAAAATTCATTTAAATGAATAAGAAACAAGATAATTCAATTTTTTAAATCGGATATAGAACTAGATAAAAATTACTAAAATTTAAATTTAGGAATTTTAAATATGTGCTTATTTAAACCTAGAATTAACTTGGGAATTTTTATAAAGTATCAAAATATTTTATTAATTGCTTTAAAATGGCTTTTCCGATTTTAATTCTGAAAACGTTACATGAAAGAATTTTACCGATATTTATTTTAACCAATGTGACAAAATAACCTGTGTTGGTTATAATATGAATCAATGTGACATATGCAAAACGTTATGCCCAACCCTAATTAAGAATAATTTGAATAAATTTTTAATATAGGTTTAATAGAGTATAAGCTATATTTTAAT
>JAQFZM010001529.1:0-17849 GCA_034695785.1 Galumna obvia | reverse complement strand
CACGCGATTCGGGTGCTGTTCAATGAGCACAGCATTCCAAACGTATCGCTTATTTAATTGTGTTGAGCACCGGTGAGGCAGTGCTCAGAATAGTATAAGTCTTGTGGGAAAGTGTCTATAAGACAGATGTAAAACACAGGTAACTCTTTGGTGCGTCCGCTGCGCTCAGAATATTCTCTTCATTGGAATAATGGACTAAAAAATCGTTGGAAAGAATTTGTTGTTCACTTCGGTATTGGTTTGTCTGACGAGGAATTCCTACGCGAGTCTTATATAACGTCATTTCAAAATGCATTTTAAAATGTATGACTACCTGTCCCTCCCCTCTAATATATTTGATCTCCTTTTTAACCACTCATTCATATTATTGTTATTCAATTCATAAAAATTTAAAAAACGTTAGATTTTGTTTCCTTACGAATGGAAACGGTTTTTATATTTATCTAGTATATTTTTAAAGTTTTAAAATTTGATTTTCAATGAAAGTTAGTAAATATAATGTGTGATCTTTATAATTCCAAGTGCATAGATTATTAAAATTTTATTATAAAATCAGGGTTGGCCATGGATTTTAAATGATATTACAAGTTATAAAAAAAATTATAATTCAGAGCATTAAAAAACAATTTTTATTTAAAATATTAATCTATATTATATCTAGAATTGGGGAAAAATTTCAAATTTGAGCTTACTCAAAAAATGAGAAAGTTAAGAAGTTGGTCAGCTTTTTATTGCAGTTTTGAACTAGAATTTTTTCGTGCCTAGGGGGGTACCCCAATACCCCCAGATGACCATTCCTGTATTAAATATAATAATGTATACTTTGGAAAGCCTCTTTAATATATTAATAATATATTAATAATAATATTGATAGATCCAGTTAGACTATATTGCTTATTTTGAACATGGTTATTACCATAGCTAAAATATTCATCATGCTTATAATTTATTTTATAATAGATTAATTATTAATTTATTTATATCATTGAATTAAATATTATAAACAGTACTATATATTAATAAAATATCGTTAATACAAGATATTTGTAAAATAGAAATATTATTTATTTCTTTATTTATGGCGCAAAACTTTTCAATTCAATGCCATTATATATGAGAAAAGAGATTATCGTAGATATCATTAAACAAATTTGAAAAAAAACTTAGAATTGTTTTTATAATTAATTGTCAATACTTTGTATTGTATTTTCAAAACAAGTTTTTGATTAAATTAAATTCATTCATTCATTAATATACGTGGTTAATTTTTAAAAATGATGAATCTATACTTGTGAGCAAAGTTACCATTTTGGCAAATATTTAAGTAATAAATTTTAAAACTTTAAAAAAAAATTCTTTAATTATAAAATAAAATAGTGATTAAACATAAATTGAATAACATTTTTCGCATGGTCAAACTTAAGGCTACTTAAAATATATATATAGAATTTTGAAATCTAGGTTGTTTTCAAAGAAAATCAAATTATAGTTCACCTATGAATGAACCTAACTTGTGTCAACAAAAAAGAATTTAACACAAACTTTTATAAAATGAAACTTTTATAATAGAATAAAATTAAATTTAAATTGAAAATTATCTAAATTTTATTTTTTATTATAACATTGATTTTTCATCCTAATAATAAAACAAGATAAACTAGGGGTTACTATGAAGTTATTCATGCGCTAGAACAAGTAAATATTGCTAGCTTATATTCGACAGTGGAAAATGTAATTTGAATTATACACAAATAAGTAGGGATGAAAGAGTTTTCATGATTAAGCTCTTCTTGGTAATCTTTTTATAACAGAATTAAAATGTGAATTTGACCCTTTTAAGATAGAAAATGTCATGGTCAAAATCTTTTAAAATTTATTTCAAAAACATTCAAGGAGAATAATAAAGAATTAGCTAGATGATTTTCAAAGTTTGGCGTAAATGAAAAATATCTAGCCATTATTTTATAAGCAGACATTTTTTAATTTAGTCATTCATTTTAATGTTTTCAATTTCTTAATTTTGTTTTACAAATTGATTTTAAATTTTTATATTCAAATAACAAATGAAATTTAACAAATAAAGGCTTTTTAACATTTTTTAAATCCCGAAGTGACAGCAATTTTGTTCATAATTTAGAATATGTAGAAATCTATGTAACCTAATGTAACTCAAGTATTTTTTATACACTTATATATCTTATACCTAAGTATATCTTTAACCTGTATATCAGTATAATATATCTAAAGACTATCAATGAAAAACTTATATATTCATACATTTATATATATTTCAAAATGAAGTGATTTTAAAGTTACAGTTTAAACATAAATAAAATAAACTCAAACCTAAGTTTTCTAACGAAACCCAACTCTTATGTTCACTTATTTTGATTTCAGATTCTAAATCAGATTATCCTAAAGTATTTAAGCATATTATTTACTTTATTTATCCAGAATATTCCTTGGTAAATGTAAATGTAAATGTAAATAGAATAGAAAGTAATAGGTTCCTGATAATTAGATTTAAGTTACTAAACATTAAGTTTAAAGAAATTTTATAAAACGGATAATTTGTTAATCAAATTCACTTTTGACGCATTCAATAGTCATACACTTTATTCTGTGGACATTCAGGTATTGATTACGCCATTAAAGCTATTTATCAATGATATCAGTGAAAACAATCTGTCACTTATCATAGAAATGTCATTTTCTCTTTTATCGGCGAACCTTTTCTTATAATAAAATTTTTCAAATGTATTCTATCATAATATCATAATATACACCTTTTGGAAATATCTAACTACATCACTTTGACAACGAATATCTCGAGAATGCCTTGATCAATTTTCATTCTGCAAAAAACATTTTAAATAAAAATTCCCCAGTTTTGTTTTTCCCCATTTTTGAAAATAAATTAAGGTTAAATTATGAAATGGAATTTTTTAAAATTTTAGCACTTTTTAGGCGAAAATTTATATTTAATCAAAGATATGAACTTTCATATACATAAGACATAAGACATCTATAGATTGTAGAATCTTATACTAATTCTAATTATCTATTTGTTTTTTATAGATGTTTAATAATTTTAGATTTATTAGAATTTTAAAACTTCAATTTAACAAAAAAATTAAATTTTTGAATATTTTAAAAATTATCAATCTGATTTTAAAATTAATTTTATATTCGAGATCAGCGTGCAATCCTATATCAAATTCATATATGATATCCATGAATTACGTCAGAAATATTTTTAAATAGTTTCAAAGAAAAATGAACCTGGAGGCCAGGATAAACCTACAATATAATTTTTTTTGTTAAGGTGATTACCAAAATATTTAATTCTCTACGGTTTTATGTTTTATATAATTTTATTTAGTTTATACTTCGATAAAATATAAAATTTCACTTAAAAATTACCAAAATTTCATTAAATTCAATTTTATTATTTAACCTTGATGTATTTTCAAAAACTTATTTTTGCAAAACAAAACAGGGGAGTTTTTATTTAAAACTTTTTTACAGAATGAAAATTGATCGAGATATGCCTTGTCAAAGTGACGGAGTTAGATATTTCCATAAGTTTATGATAGATATAGACATAAGAATATTTCAAAGAAAAGTAGTTTAGAACAACATTTTAAACTTTAAAGTTTAAAGTACATATTATAAGATTTGTGCAAGAGTATTGAATAATTCGCAAATTCAAACTTTAGAAAAGTAAATATGGAAAATGTCAATATTTATGAGTTATTTATCACGGTATATTTAAGACTATTTTACAATCTCATTACCTAGTATATTTCTCTTGAGAATACTTTTGATATTTTTATTTGTCATACAAATAAGTTACAAAATTTAAGCTTGTTTATATTTCTATTTTAACTAAATCTAAGAAACTTAATATTAAAAAGATAAATTCAAATAAAATAAAAATAAGATAAAATACAGTAATCAATCATTAATTTGAACAAGCTTGGTTTAGGACAATCGGTATTTAAAAATTGTTAATTGTACCTTGATCATCACTTTTAATAAAACTTATTCTGATTAAATTATTTTTTTCAGATAATTCAAATAAAAATATCAAGTTAAATTTTTTCCAAAAGGATTATCCTGTATTTTCCAAATTGAATAGAATTTACTGGAATAATGAAATCAATTTTTAAAGATTATCTAAAATATTATCGAAACGGAATATTCTTTTGCTCTAAAAAACATATTCTGTTCACGTAATACCAAGATTATATTCGTTATTCACTAAAGAATAGACAATAATATGAAGCAATAAATAAAATTCAATTCTCAATCATTAAATAAATTTATTTTTTCTATTTGCAGCGAACAGTTGTGTAATAAAAATATATAAATATCTCAAATCTAATGGAAGTCTGGAACCAGTCTTTAAGCGCCGATTATGAGTGCAGTCCTGGCGATCCCGGCTGTTCAAATCTTAATAATCACACCCACGTCTATATAAAAAACCCCAACGATATGCTCGACCCATTCAATATTAATCCTGGTATTTATTTAGCTTTCATGAGAATTAAATAACAATCAATCTTAATAACAAACAATTCTTTTGTAAATGATCTAGCAAGTTTTCTTCATATTTTTCAATATCAAAGATTAAAAATGAAATTATAGTAATAAACTTTATTAGATATTAAATTTCAAATCAGATTTTTTTGCTAGATTAAATTAGTTTTTAAAAAATTAATATAGCTAAACAAAAAGAAAAATTTATAATGAAAGATATCATCTTTCAAAAATGGGCTAGACTCTAGCTAGAGTATATAATTTGCTCTATTAAATATAAAATTTATATATAATTTTATTAAATATTTGAAAAATTGATCAAGCAAATATTAATATAAGAAAAGCAAAAGAATCAATATTTTAAAAATAGGAACAAATATTATAGACATGACTCAAACTCAGCATATTTTGAGGAACCAATCATTTAAGAAGTTTCTTAAGAAGTCTTATCTAACATTAATGAGAAAAGTTTTATTACTTGCGCTGAGAGACAGGAATTCCTTTAAAAATAAAACATTAATACAATTTGTGTGACATTTCTCTCATTTTTTTTGAACAGCGTTTTTGACAATAGTTGTTACGCACGCCATCACATTCTTCGTCGGTATTATCGGTAATTCTGTAGTGATCGCCACGTGGGCCAGAGGGGGAAAACTACGGTCGAGCACAGCTACATTCCTTGTGTCGTTGGCCTGTGCTGACCTCTTGCTCTTGTTCATTTATGTGCCATTAGAGACACTGGAATACTTTGTAATCACGTGGGATATCGACGGAAACATTTGTAAACTGAGCGCTTTTGTCGAAATGCTTTCAGGAATGGCTTCTGTACTCAATTTAGTGGCCGTTTCTGTCGAAAGGTATGAAATGTCTTTTACGTCATTAAATTTTAGAATTTACTTTTTTAAAAAGATAATGATTTTAACAAATACCAAGATGTTGTTCTCAATATACTTATTAAAGTATATTCTATTTGTAAAACTTTTAGTAATTATATTTAAATAAATTTAATTAGAATTTACTTTAATAATAATATTAATTGAAATCATGAAATATACATAATTTATGGTATTTTTTAAAATTTAAATAAAGTTCACCTTGGTCATTATAATTTTTAAAACAACGAATAAAATGTGAAAACAATTTTAAAAATGTTGTCTAAAATAAGTTAAATTTGATGATTAAGTTTACTTTTATTTCAAAATAAATTGTTTTTATTTCTGCACTAATTATTAAAAGAAATTTCTTTGTCTTTAGAGTAGAGTAGAGAACAGTTAAATAACTGTCAGCTTTTAAACGGAATGGATTGTCCTTTCGGTCAAATTCTTGGAACTTAGTTTATATCATCAAAACATTTATTTTTTTATCCAAAAACTATTCGAGGCATTCATTTTGATTAAACTGACATATCTTTCCTTTTCAGTTCTTCGCTCTAATCCTTCCTTAAGTAAGCTAGCACAGATCAGGATATGCTCAATATCCGCTTCTGCTTATTAGATTCAAGTATCCTGCTATTATATTTGAGCAACATGGTCAAATTGCTCTTTCAATTTAGAATCACTGAATTGTATTTTCCGCAAATTCTAAAATTGGCATAAAAGATAAATATAACCTTGAACACTTTACTTTAGCCTTTCATTTTGAAAGTTTAGTCAAATTAAAAGTTTGTGTCGCGTAAAAGATCAAGATAAAATAGTAAAAAAGTATAAGAGGACCTCTTTTATTTGAACAAGATAAATTAAATCCCACACAAAATCGATATAAACTTTCTTTTTCTAAATGAGTTTATTCACTTCATTCGATGTCAATTTCAATCTTGCTCGTTTAATAAGTGACCTAGAACTAATGGAAATATAGATATATGACTGATGTTATACTATATATGATTGGATTTTTAGTTTCACATATAAACCAGATATGTACTTCAAAAGTACAGTTAATGAACTTGGTAATAAATAATGAACTTGTCAAATCAATGTTACCCTGGTTTGTCAGTCAGCAAAAAATGATTACATCATCAAATGAAAAGCATTTATTTTTTAAAGCGAATATAATTCAATTAAGGAGAAGTCATATAATTTGCTAGTTTAATTTGAAACAATTTTCACTTTTTGTTATTTATTTTCTATAAAAAGTTTGTGCATCACTTCCTTCCAAATGAATGAAATTAATTTATATGCAAATAATGTTCAAAATGTAAACAATGAATATTATTAAACGAATTTTTTATGTCAACCAATAAGTATTTCTTTTTAGCAAAATTATGCAAGGTAAATGCTAAGACTATTCTGTAGCAGAATTGCAAGACAAAACTTGTGTTTTTCTAAGGAATTAATTCATTATATGTTATCTTGGATGTTCTTTTAATTAATTAATATCATAATTATTCAAATTTAATGAAAACTATCATTACTAAACATATTATTATTAATAATCTTGCAGGTTTTTAGTAATTGTATATCCAATTCGAGCTCGTCGTTGGTGTACAGTAACAAAATCGCGGCGGAGTTTAATACTTGTTTGGACACTGGCTATACTCTTTGCTGCGCCCATCGTTTTTAACAAGGTAACTTTTTAAGCTTTAATAGATATTTATAGAATAAAATAATATTTTTAAACATTTATTCGTATAATTATTCCTTGAAATTGAATGACTATCGATAGTAGTATCGATAGTAGTATCGATAGTAGTATCGATAGTAGTGCCACTTTTGAACTAAAAGAGGTTCAAATAAAAGGGTTTCTTTACACAAGTATTGGATTAAACGATTAATTTTAATTCAAAATAAATATTGAATTAATTATTTTAATGGAATTCTATTAATAGTTTAGATGAGTTCTATTCATTTTAATTAAAAATTAATTCTAATAAAATACCATGATAAATTGATGGTACCAAAACTGACACTAATCCTACTGTATATTGAAGATAGATTTAGTCTCAAAAAAAAGGTGGGCCTTAAAGTTTTCCTTTGATTTGAACATCAAATATAAAATTTTATTTCTTAATTGAAATTATCTTTTGATTGAAAGTGAAGGCAGAGAATAGTGGGAAGAAAATACTTAAAGTAAATTCTAATCGATTTTTATTTAACTAACGCTTAAGAAAAGTCTTTCATTAGATTTTGAAAATTTTAAATCTTTTTAAAGAAAAATAGATTTAAATTGAAATTTGGTCTTAAGTTTTGTTATATTTTTGGTATTTCACAGCACACCATAAGTAGGGAATAAGTTTTGTAAAACAAATTGTTATTAAAAACATACATCTCTAATAAAAATGTAGCTTGATAAATGTCTCAAAATTAAATAGATTAAATCTTGGATAAAATATTGAACGAAATTTTAATAATCTATTTCAAAATCTACGAAAATTAGAGTAGTTTTAAAAAATCAGTCAAAAGGAATATTTTCATACAAACAATATTATCGCTGAATCAGACCAAAGCACAGAATAAAATGAGACAATATTTTACATAAAATAACTTTTTGATTAAAAAAATATATAAAATATTGAATAAATAAAATGTCTTTTATTCTAATATTTATTTCATGAATTTTCTATGAAATTAAATCTTTTGAAACATTAGTTTTTTGTCATTTTTTTAAAGAAATTGAAGGTTAAATGATTCAAAGATGAGCAAGGTTAGATATTCTTGGATAGGTATAACTCAATGCAAGTAAAACTAAATTGTTTATTACCCGTCCCTTAAAAATAAAGACATAATTTTATTATTCAATATAAAAGTTAAAATGTATTTTAAATCAATTTTTTCGAATACTTTTAAAAATATTTTTCAATAAATCTTTTTGTAAATAATTGAAGAATTTTTCGAGAATTTTCAAGAATTAATTTTAAGAATAAAATAGATTTACTCATATATTTATTACTAAGATTACAACTAGTAAACAAGTTTCACTTAAATTAACTAGATAAATTATTCATTTAATGAATAAATAATTTGTTTAAATAATAAATTATTTGTTAAAATAAATAAACAAATTTGTTTTGACAATAAACCTGATCAAATAACTAATGAACATTTTACCTGAGCATATAACCTGGATATATCTCTGTTAGAACTAAGATATTTCATGAATTATAAATTAAAATAACTAGTATAATTATTTTAGGTTATTTAAATGATAAATTTATCTTTGAGATGATTAACTTAATTAACTTATTGTTCTTTTATACATTAAAATTACCATGTTTATCCTATTAAGCTTAAGGTAAAGTGAAATTAAGCATTATTGTCTTACCTGACTCATTTAATTCTTAAATTTTATCACTTTTGAACACAAGTTTTCCTCTTTATTAATGAATTCTATGTCTTTGATGTAGTTTTAGGTTTTATTGATTTTTAGTTTAATTAAAATCTATTCATATTTTAAAACATCACTTATTTGTCTTCAATTTATTTATTTATTTATTTTTAATTAATTCAAAAGTAATAATACCTTTGAAGGATTAATTCATATATTTTAGATTAGTTAAGGCTCAAAATGTTTGTTAAATATTATGAGTACCTAATCCTAAAAATTTACTAATTGACTGTTAGGAAGGGCTGATGTTACATCATTACAATAGTGTTCAGTTTGAACTTATTCTGTGTTATTAATTCATTGTTATCTGAATCATATGTTCGTTCAATTTTGGACTTATTTTTCAGATTATAATTTACTCTTTTAAACATTATTTAATTGAAGAGAAATAACTGTAGATTTACATCATATGCGATTCAATGAGAACAGGAACAGAATAGTAGAAATTATAATCAAAATATTCTAGTAACAATTTAATTATAAAGGAATTATCTCAATGTTTATAAAGAATTGATCATGTCAATATAAGATTTAATAGCATTAAGTAAATCCAGACCTCAGTTGGTGTCCAAGAGTTAAACAAAACTACAATAAAGGAAATACTGACCCAAATGTCGGCTCAATTCCAATAAACTCATTCAATACAAAAGACAAGATTTTCATTTTATTTGTTTATATCGCGATTAAACCCTAAAATTTTCTTTAATTCTTATAATAAATATATTATATATTTAGAGAAAATTCTTGATAGAAACAATTTCTAAAATGAGCAAGGCTAATAAAAAGATAAACTTTATTGCAGAACATGTATTCAATCACTTATTACAATAACGTCACTTCATTGACGGCATATTATTGTTGGGAAAGTGATGATCACTGGGCACTCTTTCTGTCAGTTTATCAACTGATGACACTGTTTGTCATTCCGGCCTTTCTTATGATTATTTGCTATTTCTGTGTCATCCGAGAGCTATGGGCCTCCACTAAAGTAATTACAACTTTGACGACACCTTCTTATAACTCAAATGGAATGCGTGTCCACAAAGATGGTCAGTCATATCTGGTCCGGTGGCCATCGAAGCGACTCACATCCATTAGCATCAATTGTAACTCTAGCTGTTACTCTAACTCAAGTAACGACAACCCCAGCTCTGGTAATAACAACAACACAACTAATTCAAACTCAAATAATAGTAATAATAATAGTAATAAACAAAATAACAATAATATTAATAATAATAAGAAGAATAAGAATTTCAATAATGATATCAAAAGTAATGGAAATATTAGTCAGAATAGGAATTATAATATCATAAATCATCAAACGGTTAATATTAACCCCTCTATTGAAAATTCATTTGATTTTATGCACTCAAATTACGATACCATCCAAAGCATTCCTACGTATCGATCGCCGGTCACTGATATTAGGAATGCAAGAAAACAGGTGAATAATTTTACCTTGTTCTTATTTTTGAATTGTTAAATATTTTGTTTTGTTTTGAGCGAAATGTGCTAAAACAAAACAATATTGATAATATTTATATAAAATTTATATAAATTTATATTATAAATCCAATGTTTCCTTAGAATCTTAAAAAATTACCAAGGGTATTAAATTACCAAGGGCTAAGGGAAATAAAACTATTTTGAAAAATTGAGCTCTGATTCTACTAAATATTTATGTAAAGACTTTTTAGAACATATTTTTAAGATCTTTAATATTCTATAATAATACCCTTGCACAAGTATTTATTTATTAAATGCGCTGCGAATGAAAGATATATTTCCTTTGAGATGAGAAAATGGTCTAGTTATATTTCAAATCAAAATTTTTTATATATTCTATAAAATCTATTTTAGAATTTAAAATTCATATCATTTCTACTTTTCTTTGATATCTTTGAAAATTTATTTTATAAAATTTGGCAAAAAATGATATAAAATATAAGAGTATAAAAATGTCAACAAAATTGTTCAATAAAATAATCAGATAGCAATCTTGCTCAATTCAAAATTGTTTTAGCATTTCAAACATATTTTATAAAAAGATATCTTATTTTTTCTTTATTATCAAAAAATAGATATTTTATTTATTCAACAGAATGTGATTGAAAGCTTTTGACATGCAAGATACTTTTTCATTGATAAATTCCTATTGCAATCAATTTAACTAAATAAAGCAAATATCAATTAAAAGCCACCCCTAGTTAGAATGCCTAGTTAATTTTATTTGAAAAACTATTAAATTGAAATAATTATCAGCTCTATTTCCAGGTCATCAAAATGCTCTTGTTCATTGTAATAATATTCCATATTTGTTGGGGTCCGCGACTAATCATGAATGTTATGATAACCACTGGTTTAACCAATTTCGATCACTTCACATATAGTGCCAGGGTAGCTTTCTATCTCCTCTCGTTTATTCATTCAGCACTTAATCCATTTGTCTACGGATTTATGTCATCGAATTTCAGGTAAATCCAATCTAGCAAAAATGCTCATTACTATTATTAAAATACTAGCTTGGTTATTTTTCTAATTATAAATAAAAATTTATATTTAATTTGTCCATGATAAAATATTAAAGTAACAAAAGAAGGTATAACACCTACTATAATATCAGTCACATTACAAATAAAATGCAAAGACTATAATCGAGAACATCTATTATCGAATCACGAGTTCATTGATTACGAAATTATAGAGAAATGAAATGAAATGCAATTCAAAAACAAATTATTTCCGAAACTATGATTTCAGACAATAAATGTTTGCAGAAATGGAGAGCAAAAAACCCGTTGGATATCAATGTCAATGCCTTTTAGGCAAAATCACAAATTTATCTATTATAAAAGTACCATGGTACCATTTGCATAACAATATATAAATCGGGTGCAATGATTTGTTCAACAAAGGGATCGGGAGTTCAAAGATATCTATTCTTAAGTTAAAAAAAAGAGAAGAAAATCCCCAAAATTGTAGGAATATTAGGTTTTTGCACTTTTATGTAGTTTAGTAGTTATTGTATTAAGCACATTTTTGTAAGTTTTGCAGATTTTGCACATGGTCGGTTACAAATGGCGATCATAAATCCCTCTCCACTTCTTTATTATTCAAATTCAGTTTTTTCTTTCATTTCTTTCACTAAAATATGAAATTACTTTTTACAGTTCAATGAATTGTCTCGGATTAGATCTGAAAAAACCAATTCTTTTTCTCTTTTTTTGGTACTTATCAATAAATATCTTGTTCATGATCAAGCTAAAATTTTAGCTCACTCTTATTTGCATAAATCTTTTCTAAGTTGTTCACCTTGATCATGTTTAAAAGTTTCCATGAGCTTATTAAAAATGAGACTTTTAAAAAGCTAATATAATAAATCTAATAAATCTCTCCTTGCTATTATAATACATGTATTATTTTAAAATTCAAAATACATTTTTCCTGGAATTTCATAAAAGAATGTTTTCAATATAATCAAGTTATATTAACATATCCCTTTAAACTTTTTTGTTTGTGCAGACGAATGATGTTAAACTCGTGTCACACACATAGTTCTCATTGTGCCCATAATCAGGGCTCAATACAAGACATAGCGGGCACCTCTTCGTGTGTTAATATGTCTCACTTCAACTTTAATGCCATAAACTATTCGATGACAAACCGGCGAACAAACGACTCGTCCGACGTTTATATGCCGTCTGTAATCAACGCCACCGAAAGTCTCTCCAATACTAACGAACTGTCGGCCACTGTTTGCGAAGAGTCAGGCCTTCGGCCATCAGTCAGCGAAAGAGGGCTAACACGAGGTCAATATCTGAGTGCTTATCCCAATTCCAGCCATTCTTTTTGATCTCAAAACAATTCATTCTTTTTTGAAGCAAATAAATACTCATAAAATTTATCCATTGTTTACGTTAACGAAGTATTTCATAAAAAACTCATTTTTATACTTCGAGTCAAAGCTTATTCTCGAAATAATTGAATAATTTGTACAAAAATCAGTGTTTCCTTATTTACATATTGATGTGAAAAACTTATCATGCTGGATTTTCTCAATAAAAGGTCATTTACTTAATGAATAATTAAAGGTTTACTCATTTTTATAAAAGTTATCAATATTAATGAAATGAACTTGGGTGTTTCATTATAAAACATTATTGAATATAATTTTTATTTTTATTTAATTTATATATAATTATTTTGAATTCAGATCTCATAAATTGAATAATTGAATTAAAACCTTGGTCTATTTAATGATTATTATAATTTATTCTAACTATCACATTAGGAAAATCACCATGATACACGAAAAGGTGTGACTTATATTAATTTTCCTTTATTTAGAGGTCAGGCATTCGTTTGATTAACAATTGAATATAAAAAGTTTGTTAAAGTTTTTAGTAATTCAATTATAATTTCATTTAATATTATTATAATATTTAATAAATATCTAAAAAACATCAAAAAATTAATTAAAATAATTGTTATTTACATTTGACTAATGATTGTAATCATTGGATATAAAAAAGTGAAAAATAAATAAATAACTCATAAATTGTTTAACAAAAGAGTTATGATTTTCAATAAACTATTCTTTAGACCATAAAAATGTTTGTTCACAATAGGCTTTTCACGAGAAATAATTTCCAATATGTGGTAATCGGTTTATTGCATGTTATAAATGGGAGATTAGATGAGACTCTGATTGACAGGTCCTGACATCGCCATCCCTTACCCCACAGAACAATAAACGAATGCATAGGTATTAAACAGAGAACAGAATAAAGCAATTAATGTAATAAATAGAAATCAATGCAAATACTGAGGAAATGAATTAACGATTTTATTCTGTGCACAAACAGACAGTTTTAGAACTTAATATAAGTCGACTCCCGTTCCAACTTATTCTTGCGCTCCGGATAACCCACTCTATTAAGGTTTTTGTCTACTTCTGGCACCTGAACAGACTTAGTCTGACCCGCATAGAGTTCATCCATTTGATGTTGACTCCCAAAGAGTTTGGCCACCATATCGAGTGACTGTCCGCTCCGTTTGGCCCAAATGTCACATTTTAGTCGATATGAATAATATATTAAAACTGATGTCAATATAAGGCTCAACACAAATACTACGATTAGAAGTGTTTCCACGAATACGAATATAAAACACACAATTGTCTGCACAGCCGTCAGTACAGTGAAGATCAAACTGAGGTTCAACACATCCTTTAGCACAGCATAGAATCCGAGCACTTGCTGTAAACCAAAGCCAACTAAACAAGAGATCAATGCGTTTCTCAAGTGTTGACTTTCCTTTTGATCGAAGAATATGTGTCTATTAATCCAAAGCACAGTTTTTCTCAAATCAATAGACATATAAATAATGGCACAGATTTGTAATAGTATTGAACTAAATATAAATATTTTGACAAATCGTAGGAATTTTCTACTTTTAGTCATTTCACGCATTTTTCTCTTCAATGATAAAAATGACTCTAAATTTTTCATTACTTTTGAAGAGAAGATATTATTTAGAAATAAAATATTTTAAACTAAAAGAAAAAAAATTATATAATTTTATTCAACAAAAACAGTGAAAGGACTGAATTCCAGGTCACGTGACTCTACAATTCACGTCACGAAAACTCAATTAATTGTAAATTCAAATTAAATATATTTCGTTTTTATATAAAAGTTTTCCTCCAATTTTCTCCTACTTTTGCGTAAATCAAGAGCCAAAAGGCACAGGTACTAACTCTGACTCTCTAACTGTTGAACCGGTCGTTTCAAATTCAAGGTATAAAACGATGAATAATACCCTGTTATTTAATAACACAGTTTTAAAAGAGGGAATACTTATACTAATTATTAATTCATTTATTATTATTATTAATATTATATTAAATCTTAATATAAGTTAAACCAATGAATATATTTTGATTAATAAACACTAAATAAGAGGCGTTTTATATTTCAAATCAGTTTTATAGTGAGCACTGATTTTTAAAACTCCAATAAAAATGACATTTAAATCAAAAACTTTGAACTAATAAAAAAATTTATCGAAACAATTACTGGAATATCATTTAGATATCATTTGTAAGTATATAATATAGTTAAGTGTTATCTTGAAATTTAATCAGGATATTCATATTACTGTCAGTTGTCATAATACAACTTTAAGTTCACAACTCTATTAATAAATAGATAAACTAATGATTATTACCTATCCTGAGGGCAGGCCTTTCCATTTTCCATTCAATAATCAAATAATCAGGTACAGTTTTGTTTAGGAAGAAATTTATTTTAAGATTTATTTTTAGGAAAAAATTTTATGACATGAGTGACACCATAGCACCCATTAATCAAATACCTTGCAAACTTTTCAAACCATTAACGATAAGATTCTCTCTTCTATTGAAGAATAAGTCTTAACTTTATTGGAGATAAAATGAGAAATACTTTTATCAAATTTTTCACTTTTATGTCAAAGTATTGAGAATTAAATCAATCAAATTGTTGTCTAATATTTTCGCACTTAAAATAACCAGATTTATAACCACTTTGATAAGATAAGCAAGGTACTTTCAAGAAATTAATATTTGACTCAAAGTTTTCAAATTATAAATTCTATAATAATAGAGGAAATCATTTATTTTTTAGAGATTAGTATAAAAAGATAATTATCAATCATAAAATTATCTAGCTATTATTATTAAGCTATTTGTTAATATGTAGTATAAAATTGAAAAAAATGAAAGTTATTTCCATTAAATTCTTTAAAGTATTTAAGTTTAAATTCTTGAAAATACATTTTAGCACGATGAAAATTTTATGAGCCCTTTATTTTACGTTATTAAAGTTGAAATAATTGAATATTTTTTCTTTCAGGAAATAATAAAAAAAATATTAGTCGAAGATTAAATTTGTCATTAATAAACAAAACGTACTTTTTTAGTATAAACTAATAATATAACAAGCACACTTGAGTAACTCATTGCTATGACAGCTTATCTTATCAAGGTAACCAACTATCAAATTCTTTGGGAAATTTAAAATTAATTGTATCCTAGATTTGTGTCATTCAAATAGCTAATAATATAGAAAACAAATTGATCCAGGTCTCATCTTGATACAATATTGATCGAAGACAAAGTCAATAGAGGATATCAGAGTTGAATAGTTTCCAGGAAAATCCCTGTAATTGGTTACCCTGTGAAACTAAAAATATTCAGTACATAAGTGTAATACCATGCAAAAATATATATATTTCGAAATAATAAACTAGCACAAAAAATAATGCAAATTATTTAAACATATTCTTTAATTTTTATCCAGAGATTCATTAAAAAAACTAAATTCAGTTAATTAATGATTCCGAATATATTTGAATAAAAAGACACTAATTGATAATCATGCATGATAATATGTTGGAAAAGATGCTTTAATTACAATAATCCACTAATATTTGTCTAATTTGAATACCAAATAAAAATTTCTTAATATATTTGAACTAATCTCGCATTACATTCACGACAACAGAATATATGGAAAACTTATTATTTTCATGAAAAAAGAGAGGAATAATTCATTTTTTCATTAAAGAAGAGGTTATTTTTTGTGTCCGATTAGAAACCGTTTTGAATCACAAATTAAATTAATTTCTTTTCGTGTTTTCCTTTAGAGATGTTTAGCATAATTATCCAGGTCAGATTAGAAATCTTAATTTTGCTCGTCTTTCAATGATTACTAAAATAACAATTTTTGTTTAATTACTCTTTTGAAAATAAACTTGCATAAAGATGCTCAAGTTGAATATAGCATGTTCATCATATAAAGAACATCTTGGTCTTTTGAACCCCCTTTACATAAACTTGGTTTTGATTTATCATCAAGAATAATAAAACCTTTTTATGTCTTAAACATTTTGGTATATTAACAAACTTATCAAGCTAAAATTTACCCCCAAATAGATTAAAATTTAGTAAACACATTATTAAGTTGTGTTCATCACTGATTTTGTATGAAAAACACATAATTATTCTGCGCTAATAAAATGTTATTCTATGCAATGAATTGTGAATTGACTGCAATTCTGGGCGAAGAGTTGTAGTGTTTAATAGACATTAATTGTTGTTTGAAAAACATTAACTCAAATCTGGATTTAATTAAAAACTGAAGATTTTTAAGTTCGAGTGTTATATAAGGACTTCAGTTAAACTAAAATATATTTATCTAATTAAGTTACCATGGAACAATTATTTCAAAAAGCAAATAGAAAAATATTTAATTTTAAACTAGAATTTTTTATCATCAAGGTTAATTTCTATTTTGAAAATCATCAGTTGATTAATTTCTAAATAAGAATTGAGTTCTTTATAATTTTGGAATATTTTTAAAATAATATTCTATTGATTTGTTTTAAATTACTTATTGTAAACTTGCAAATTTATTTAAATATAAACAAAATTTATTTGATTATAAGTTTTTTTGCAATTATATTGAATAAATTAGTGATAACTAAATAAATATTATTTTAAACAGATTTTTGTATTATCAGGGATGGCAAAAGACCGAGGTCCAAGGGGGGTCTAAGGGGGGGTATTTTGAAAATGACCCAAAATTTCTTAAAAACACATAAAACATCAATTTTAAGACTTTTTCTGACTTACATGACTTTATTTAGTCATATTTTAACGCATTTTATCAAAATTAATGCAAAATCTAAGAATTTTTGGCAAAAAAGGCAATTTTGTAAAATTCTCAAAATTTTTGAGGACCAAAATTTGAGCGTAAAATTATTATTTTTGACGATTTTATGCATTTATTGAGGTTTTCCATTAACTTTCTACAAAATTTCTGTCATCTTTTGATTTTTTTCTTAATTTTCCTTTTTTTTGCCTAAATTTACGAATTTTTCCCTCTTTTGTCCTCTCTTTCTCTAGGGGGGGGGGTGTCCTCTAACTCTCGTCTAAGGGGGGT
>JAQFZM010001528.1:0-17855 GCA_034695785.1 Galumna obvia | reverse complement strand
CCATACTTGTATAGGAATCTTTTTAAAATGCTTGAATATATTTTTAGTTGGACTAAATTAAATTGCTATTATATTATATTTATAGAAGCTCGTAAATGTAGTGATTATGGGCTTTGCTTCAAACCTTGTTTTAAATGGAGATTTATCCATGATAATCTTATCCGATTTTCAAAAGTTTGATATCATTTTGAAGCTGAATAAATGAATTTTCTTATATGTATTTTGAATTTATTTGAATGATCTAGTTTATATGATTTCTGATCGATCAAAATTAAAGTAGCATTTTTCGTTGTTTGAAGTTAAATCGGCCAGGTTCGACTTTAGACCCCAAAACATATTTTTTGTAGAATTTTATGCTGAGGTCGAATATCGATGCCAAAAAATTCTAACTCAAATTGTTTTTGAAATATTTCACCTAGAACATTTTTCCAAAAATTCATTTTTTAATTAAAATAAAAATATTATACATCAATCTGACTAGGTTAGGTTAAGTAAGGTTAGTTTTGGTTAGGATAAGTTAGGATACGTTAGGTTAGGTTACAGGAAACGGATATAATATACAAACATATGGTTATACATAAAATATGTAAGAAATTTTTTTCTTTGAATAACTCAAAAAATATTTGAAATAAAATTTTTTGGTTTCCAAATTTGAATTCCTAGTTAAATTCTACATCGATTTCACGTATAAAATTTTTATTTTTATTAAAAGAAGTATTTTTGAAAAAATGTTCTAGATGAAAAATTTCAAAAACTATTTGAGTTAGAATTTTTTGGTTTGGATATTCGAACTCATCATAAAATTCTAAAAATATTTGTTTTGGAGTCTAAAGTCGAACCTGGCCATATCGGCCGTTAAATCAATCAATTCAAACTTTAAATTTGATTAAAATCACACATGAATTATTTTTCTCTCTTTGAATATTGTAATAACAGATTGAACCATGATGAAATATATAAAGAAATGAATTAATTGAATTTGATATTTGGTGTATACCTAAAATTTGCTTAATTTACCACCGCCACCCACCAAACTCCATACAACGAAAAATGCAACTTTAACTTTGATGGATCAGAAATCATATGAACTAGAAAATTCAAATAAATACAAGATACATTTATAAAAATCCAATTAATAAGCTTTTAATTGAAATCAAACTTTTGAAAATCGTTTTAGATTATCATGGTGAAATCTCCATTTAAAAAATCAGTTTCGCTTTGCTTTGACTGAATGTCAAATACTGTATTTCAAAATAAAAAAAGTTTACAAAAATCGGTCCACAAATAACCAAAATAATTAAATTTTACTGAAATCATAAATTTCAAAATTAGTGCATAAAAAAGACAACAAATAGCTCATGAGTGGACAGAAGAGATGCGTAAATACCAATAAATGTGTTTCATTCATTAAATCTCATTATATGTGTTCATATTTTTATAAGTAAAGCCATAAAAAGCGTTTTATTCCCAAGAAGACTGGCCATATAGATATATATTAATACAAAAAATATTTGGCTTCGGCTAAAACGGGCCAAAATTGCTAAAATACCCGAATTGGTTCTGGAAAATAGTTGACAGATGAGATGAAAATATGCTTAAATTAGTTTCTGTAAAACAATTGGCAAAAGTGTACCGACGGGTCGACAGCGTCATAAAATCAAAAACAAATAATACCCGAGGTTTACCAAGAGTGAAAAAGTCGGTCATCTCGGGAATAAAGCAATTTATTTGGTTTTACTAATGGTTATATGAACACAAAACTGAGATTTAATGATTAAAACACTTTAATTGGAATTTCTTCGGATCTTCCTTTCACTCTCGAGCTATTTGTTGTCCTATTTTTGTACTAATTTTGAAAGTAATGATTTCAGTAAAACTTAATTTTTCGGTCATTTATTGACCGATTTCTGAAAACTTTTTCATTTTAAAAGATAATATTTGACGCTTAAAATGATATAGCACTGAATAGTCCTCTATTGATATTTTGACTAATATTAACAAAAATAAGGATTTTACTAAAAGTGAAAAATTTATTGATACTAGTGTATTTAATAAATAACCATTATTTTTTTCAAATTATCAAATAAACTGTTTAAAAATTCATAGGTTTTGCTTAATTGCTATTTATATAAAATTATCAAATATTTAAAATATAAGTATAATATAAATAAATAAATGTTCATTAAACCAATTATAAATTTTATTATATAATTCATATGAAAAAGACTATAAAATAAATATTTGATTTAAATATTCTCTTTTTAATATTATAAAAATTATAAAATAATATTATAAATTTCTACTTTAATAATAAGTATAAACAAGGGATGGCTATAGGAATGATTAAAAAGACAAAACATCCCCTAGATCAAAAAATTACAAAAGATATAGTACCTGTCCATAGATGCTAATGTTAATTGTCCCAAACTCCTAGGGATTAAATTTTGCCTTTTCATTATCGTATGGGGGTATTCCGGAATAACCCCACCCCTATTAGCCATCCCTGGTATAAACCTTTTATATTTTTGGTAATTATTGTAGCAGATAAATTTGCATGATATATTTCTTAGAATTTGTTATGTTATTCATAAATTTTGGCTATTTTTAAACATAAATAAATGCTTTATTTAAGTGATTGTGTGAACTTTTTAGCTCTGCTTATTGGGATTATCATTATGAAGAAAGCTTTAAATTATTGAATCAAAAATTATTGTTTAAGAATATTTTTGAGATATAGTAATTTGAATTATGTACTTGTTTGCTTTTCTTATTACGATTACCTTGTTCATTTTAAAGAACGTATTTTGGCTGAAACAATAGTCTCTTTTAAAATTTTTCACTTGTATTTTATAGAAATTATTCTTAATAATTTAATATAAACTGTAATTTTGTCCTTAATTATTTTTATATATATGCTGAATTATCTCTATTTAAGGTTTTAGGATATTTATCTATTCCCTAACATTTTTTGATGAGATTTAATCATATAAATATTATAAACTTGTAAAAACATCAGATTATTATAAATTATTAAATGTTTAAATATAATTTATTGCAAAAAAAATCTTTTGTTAAATTAATATTGTATTCAAAACAGCGGTATTTTAATTATTTAGAAAATAAAAAGTACTCACTTATTTATTGTATACAATATTTTAACCTAATTATTTATATCATACCATTCTATGTAAATGATCTTAATAATATTGTATTATCAACTCCATTGTTATAAAACAATACTAAGAATAAGTGAAAATTCATTAAATAAGATTTTTGATATTTTCTTGTTCATTATGTTTAAACATTTTGCTAGTTTCTAAATAGATGATAAATGATATAAACATTTAAATATCTGTTTTAAAAAATAGAGAAGGATATAATGAAATAAATAGAATAGATTATTGTGTTATATGAATAAAAAAGTGATTGATTTAACATTTTACAGTTTTAATTAATTTTTTTTTTAAATTCTTCTCTGATATTTTTGATTTATATTTAAAATAAATATAAATTCAAGTATTTATATTTATAGTTTTTTAAATGTAATTAGGATAACAATAAATTTATCAATAAATCTAATATAAATAAATTTTCTTAAATTCATTAATATTATTAATTTAAACACATCTTTTTTAAATATAAAAATAATCATAAAGAAAAACAAGAATTATGCTTTACCCAAGTTAAATTAAATATGAAAAACATCTTGTTAATTATTAACATATATTTTTATCAGTTTATAAAAAACTGCAAGTTTTATTTTAAAATATTTTTTTATATAGATCATAATATTGAAAAAAGTTATGGGTTTGTCAAGTCTAATATTTTATATATTCACCTTTGTTATTTTTAATTGTTTAGAGATTTTATTTAAAGATAAAATTATTTACAATAATTGTATTTTAATCAGATTTATAAAACTGATTAAATACATTAATTGAAAAATAAGGATAAAAACTTATAGAATTTAATTTAGTATAACTTATATTCAATAATAATATTTATGTTAATGTTATGTATAATATGTAATAATTATTTATATAAATTCAAACTTATTCATAAAATTTAGGTGGGTAAGAACTAGGTGAAATGAAACAAATGACAATAAATAATTCTTAGGATTCAAATTTCCAATAAATAACAGAAATGATGAAAAAAGAAATAATGGCTTAAGACTGGCTTATTTTATTATTAATTAAGACATTATTTAATTCTTGACAATATTTAAAGTGACCCCGAAGTGAATTATGTTTTACTAGAATTAAAAAAGTATTTTATGGTTATTTAAATTTAAATGAAAATAATTTTTAACTTACAATTCAAAGTATATATTTGCCATGACATCTTGTTAATTGAAATAAGAAGAATAATCCTTTTGTTGGTGAGAAAGGCTTTAAATTAATGAAAAATTAATAAATAAAATTATAGTATCATTTATTGAATATTTTGAAATTATCAAAATTAATTTACCTTGGAAAATAACTGTATATACTTTTTAGTTTTTAAACAAATATTTAAAAAATAATTATTTCTTATTAATTATTTTTACTTTAATATTTAAAACTGATTAAAATTAAAAAATAAAGAAAAACTTAATAAATTAATTTGAACAGAATTAATTTGCTAGAATAAAATACTAAAAAAACTAATTTTCTTAAAACTTTATGCAACTATTTTATTAATTATTATTTTCAAATTAATAAACTTTTTATTTTTATTCAACTAATCTGAAGTTATATAATAACAAAAATAATGATATTTAATTAAGAAAAACACATTAGTTTTACTTATATTTCTTGTTTTCGTATAAATAGCATAATACCCAATGACCTAGGTACAATTTATCATCCCTTTAGCTCAAAAAAATGTCAGATTATATCGGCTTTTATTGCTTTCAAATAAAACTTATCAATGAATTTAAATGAGTATTTAATGCCTTAAAGGAAACTTTCCTTTAATACTGGTTTAGTGATTCATTGAAATGCAATATTAGCATTAAAATACTATCAAGAATGATCTTGAATAAATTTATCAAATTGAACTTGTAGACTAATTTTATCAAAATATTAAATAAGTAAAATAAATACATAAAAATTACAATATATTAACTAATGTTAATAAAATTTTTAAATTTTAAATTAAAAACTATTATTATTATAAAATAAAAAGAATACATATTATAAAAATATTTTAATAAAGAACTATTTGTAAATATTCCAAAAATATAATAGTGTGCATTTGATATACTGTTTAAATTTAAACATGCAAGTTTACAGTTGAACATAAACTAGTAAAAACTATTTGATTGTAATTTTTAATCTAAGTAAATTAAATTTACATTTAAAAATAATAAAATACTTTTAATTTGATCATTTAAATTTAAAAGTGATGATTGGTAATCATAACAAGATAATCAATTAGTATAAAGATTATATGATAATTTAATTACTATTTATTTGAAAATTATACTATCTTCATATGAAATTCTATTGATAGAAATCTAATCAAGCTAATTGTTACTAATTATCATTTGATTATTTCATTTCATATTAATCATTAGATAAACAAACATATATCAACAAGGTTTATATCTAAAATTGTAGGGTTAAACAAAATATATACAGTAGAAGCTCCGATTTGTTTCGCTCCGTACGGTTGATAGCTCCTTGATGTTTATACTTAATCATAGTTTGGCGGACCCGCTATTCCCCATAATGTTAAAGCCCTTCCGAGAAGTTTCGTTCTCTGTTGTTTAAATTTCTGAGTTGTTTATACTTATGATTACATTTACTGAACATTTCATTCTCTACTGTTTATTAACTCTTAAATATAGTGCGAAAACTGTAAAATAAAACTTATTTCATATGAAAAATAGTTTAAAGTACATTTTATGAAAAATATTTGTTATGTAATTCATTGAGGAATACATTGAATTATTCAACAAATAAATTCCTATTTTATATTAAAATGACTCTCAAGACGATGTCATGAATTCTTTTGATCAAATCAACGAAAAAAGCCTTTAAATGTCATTATAATCACTCAAAACAAACATTAATTACTAATTATTATAATAAACTTATGTAATAACTTTAAAATATATTTGTTTTCAATAAAAGAAAATTTTAGCCCATTTTCCCAGTTGTTTACGCTCTGAGTTGTTTACAGTTTTTTGGACATTTGCCCCCTAAACAACTGGGAGATTCTACTGTACTAGAGTGACCATGCGTACTTGATTATCATTACTTGATTTGGTCTACCTTGGCAGAGTCGTTCGTAGTAGTAATCAAAGATATGAAAGAGTATTGAATTTCATAAAATGAAAAATTGATTTTATTTGAAAAACATTTCTTGAAATTTAAACATTAAAGAACTGTATATAATATAATGAGTAAAAGCCATCTTTTAATGCAATGGTTTAAGATAGAGACCCAAATCAAACCGGACCGGACCACTGTATATTTTTCCGAACTCGGACCGGACCGGACCATAACCTTTGAAGAGTCGGACCGGACCTGATTTTATAGGTCCTAGAGACTTAAATCGGACCGGACCCGGACCACTGTCTGTTTTCCCGGATCCGAACCGGACCAGTGATTTTTGGTCCGATTTGGATCTCTAGTTTGAGGTTAGGTTAAGAGTTGGGTTTGAGGTAAGTTTTAGGTATAATTTATATATGAAGTAAGGTTTAAAATGTCCATGCCTAGTACATTTCTATAGTATTTTAATTGGCCTGTCTTTAAATATAAATAACTTATGTATTTGATAAGTACTTGATTTTATCTTGCTTATGACTTGCTAATGTGGTGGTCACACTAGCTTGTACATTACTGAACTAGTAAAAGATTTTCTAATTCAGTTATTCATTAAGATATGAGACCCGAACTTTATTTCTACATTGTATTAAATTGAACTTGAACAAAATTTATAGATATTGGCAAGGTTAAAATTGATAAACTGTTTGCTAAAATGTTGTAAAAGTATTGAAAACTATTATCTTTGAATTTGTGGTTTAGAGTATCCATTACTCAAATTTTGATTAGTTTTTCCAAGAAGTGATACTCTGAAAGAGTATGAGCTCATGGCTACCCCTCGGATCATGACTTGGGTTACGCCAATTTATATATCGAAAGGATCGATAAAAATTGATTCTTTAGAATGAGTTGAGTTTCAATTTTCAAAATTTTTTGAAGTTTTATATTCTTTTTTGTTGTAAAAGTATATCATCTGAAATAATATTACAGTTTTTGTGACGTAAATACTTGTCCTACTTTTTAAGAGTCTCATGGATTTATCAAAACACATGCTATTCATACTATTAAATTTTTTGCTTGCGTACAAGTGTATCAAATATAAAATACCAAGCTTAATTCAAGTGGACAATTCTCTGTTAAGAGTGAATTCCACGGGATTTACAATAAATACTAAATTATTTTATTTGATTCTAAATATTATATTATAGCTAAACTAAATGTGCTTGATAATTGGCTTCTATTGACAAGAAGTGTTACAAATACAAAACATTAAATTAGCTAGTAGCATAAGTATTCAAAATGTGTCTGATAAATAATTGAATTTGTTATAAGAGAACAATTGTTAGGAATTTTTCATAGTTTTCCTAATGAGCCAAAACCCTGGAGTCATACGTATATCACTGTTACACTGATGAATGCCTTGCTCATTGTTCATTAGTAATTGCAATGATATTTTAACCTTTAGAATAATTGAGTTAATTAATTAATGTAAAGTTTATGTTTATTAGAGATAAGCAACAAATAAGAAAATGATATCATTTCCATTGTTTAGTCTCTTTAATATGAACTCAACTCTTAAAGTTGTTGACATAAACTATTAACTTTTAACAATTGACACTATGTTCAAACCGTATTCAACAAACTTTTAATTTAAGTAAACTTTTGTTTTAAATTTCTTAAAATTCTTTAATTTTTTATTTTATATAAGATTTTTTATAAAGAATAAAATCGGTGCCAATTCCTAGAAGAGTTGAGCTAGATCATTATAACTAGAATTTATATCAATTTTTCATTTGTTTTCATAGGCCTCGATGAGAGAGTCATCCATCATATTTTGATTCTACAAATGGATAGTTCTCTTAAAATAACTTTTTTTTATGAATTTTTCGATAAAAACGTCCACTTTTTCAACAGAAAGAAAAACATATGAAGTATTCCCTCATATCATAAGGGAATAACTCAACAAAACTGTACAAAACTGTACAGAACTGTACAGAACTGTGCAAAAAGTGTGCGAAATCTTTACCAAATTGTGTGACATTTATAAATAGTTGTATTGGAATTAATTTGGTATCAGTACTATGGATGACAAAATGGCGCAAAATGGTACAAAAATGACACTGATCGTTTTTCTATTAAACTTCTATACTTTACTTTTGGATACAATTTATTTATTTAATAAAATTGTCGTCAAATTGAAGTCTTTTTTGAAAACTATCATTAAATAGGATTCAGATTCCAATCAAGAGTTGAATTGCATTTCGTTTTTCTCACTATTAATAAAGAAAAGCGTTTGATATCAGTTTCTCTTTAGTTTTATTCTGTATTTTTCTCAAAGCGATAACAAAGAGATATATATATTTCATATGAATTGAAAGTTTTCTTTCACTTATTTTTGACTTTTTTCTATACTCTTAAAGGCCTTAAGGATTTGGAGTCAGAAAATTAAAGTTTATATTTAATGTATGGCATGTCTTATAGAAGAGCACAACTATTTTATTCTGAGTCTCTCTGGTAATGAAATTTTGAGCTCAATTTCTTACTTTAAATTGCATTTTATTCTCTTTACTCTTCAATATTACAAAAGAGATGACGATATTCTTGCAAAACATTAGATTGAATTAATTCAAGTATAGAATATTAAATGAAACAATTTTTTAGATCAAAATAAAATATTCAGGTTAAATTTTCCAATACATTTTCAAATCCATTTGATTTTCTATATATTTTATCATTACATGATGACCAAGGCGTCTAACAGGATGATCAAGGTGTTTGACTAAATCAAACCAAAGTAATAAAACCTAATACATGTTGAGAGCAAAGTTCTGTTATTTTTTCTGGAATCTAATGGGAGGAGCAAGATCACTTTCATTTATGAGAAAAACACATATTAGGATTTTCTTATTTAAGTGGAATTCTTTGGAAAGAATACTGAACTTAACTGAACCTGGTTTCAAAGGTCATCCGGCAATCAATATATTAAGAGTAATGACCAGAGTTTAGGTACTAATGGCTGGAAATTTATTCTTCGTTTTATAGTCGACAGCTCTACTAAAACCTCATATTTATTATATGAAAAGATTATATAAAAGTAGAGCACGTCATTAGACGTCAGATACTAAGAGCACCCAATATTGTGTGTCGTCTTCTCCAGGATTTGAGTCTAACAAAAATAATATGTTTTTTGTTTTGAGTTAAAACATTTCCCGGAATCAGAATCGATATCACAATAAAAACATATAAATTATTAACTAATCTTTTATCTCATTATTTGATAGGCTTTGGCTCTGATTTGATCTAAAAATGCGTTTTTTTGTTCAATATTTTATCAATTTATAGAGAGACCCGGATTACTTCTATTGAATAATATCAAGATTTCATTATAGGGCTTAACTTTTCAATCAGTTTAGTAATCTTGCAACAAAATTAACTAATATTTGATTAAATTTGGATCAAAACAAATGATCGTTATTTTAAAGTCTTAACATTTTGAACACTTTTGAACATTTTGAGCATTTTGAGCATTTTGAGCATGGTTAATCCTATGAATTATTGCACAAATAATGAGAAATTTTGATATTTTAATCCCTACTTTTCAGAGCCATATATTATAACGATATAAACGAAATAAATGGCAAACCTTTTGATCTAAATATTTGAATTAATTTATCTCGATTTGATTTTTTTACCAAGTTACTATAATTATCTTCAATTGATTTAACAATTAAACGAATGAAAAAAAGGACAAAAAGTTAGTTTAACTCATTAAATGGATATCACCCTTGACATTTCAAATGACAATAGGTTTGTGTTTTTGTCCATGCTTAAATAATTAAAAATAGGAAATTTAATTGAATGCCTGATTACATCCCTTTCCCAAAGAACGCACAAAACTAATACTCGATTATCATTAGACTTGAAATATGGTATTCATTGGCAATAGTCTAACTTTGTGCTGACCACTGGCACTACTTGAGCCAAATACATGCCTTATCTCTAGAGGACATCCATCTGATGACATATTCATCAAATGTTTGCTTTTCTGCTACAGTCGTATAGAAATAAATTATGACTCGAATAAAGAAATGCCGAATAGAAAGACATTTTCCATTTCGGGCTTTATTTACATTTGAGGCAAAGCTTTTGAAACCAAATGGAAAGCATTTGTTATCAGTTCTTAGTTTCTCTAATCCAGTGATGGGCACAAGTGTTTGCCTTATGAACATCCAAAAACACTCCTAGAATATTTCTAAATTGCTAGATGTTTGTTTTACTTCCTTGTCTATGAAATGGGATATGGACTTTCAGAAATACATAAATCAACTTGGTTATTATCGTAATGTACATTTTAGAAGCATTTGTTACATTATTATTATTAAAGAGTATTATATTTATTGTAGACTTTTCATTGCTCATAATAACCAAGATAAATTCAATAGTTAAACAATTTGTTATAGAATTTGATTAAAACATTACTAAAAATAAATTTAATGAACAGAAAGAAAATAGTTCTCAGATTTAATCCATTTGTGAGACAAATGAGAAGTGATTTGATTTAAGTTTTATTTGTTTTTCGGACTCCATTTGCGTCACATATAATATCAAATGTTTTGCCATTCGTTCCCTTTTTATTACATTTTTTACTATTTGTGTCGATTTATTTTTAATCTTTTCAAATGAGTGATCGTTGAGTGCATTATTTATCTCAATATATAGAGAGATATATCTCGATTCAATTAATCATCATGCTCATTGTGATTCGAATCAAGATATTCCATAGAAGTGCTTTTAAGTATAGATAAATATAAGCATGCTAGAATTAATCTTCTATTCAGTAGTATTATTCAATAGAAAAATATATTTTCGGCAAAAAAGTTGTTTTCCTTTGAAATTCAAATGACATATACATATGTCGACTTTAATAACTTGGTCATTTTTCATGCAAAATTATTTTAAAAATTAACTAAACAACAACAAAATAACATGGATTGAATAGAATATTAAACAATCTTATTTTATATCCAAAGAACCATGATTAAAATATTTCAAAGAAAATATTATAAAAGTTTTATTAATAAATATTAAAAGGGTTTTAAAATTATTTAATGGAAATATTTTTCTATTTTACCATGATATAATAATTTCAAAATTATATTCTTAAGAATTTATATCTTAAAATTTTATTACCGGGTTAAAAAAATCATTAAATTATTCTTAATGACTAATCAAGCTAATGAAAATTAAGGACATTATCATGCTCATATAATATAATAGAATATTATATTAAGTGATCATTTTCTTAATGGACCAAAAAAGAGACTCTTCTCGGACTACAAAAGTCATCAAGTTAAGGGTCGTGCAAAAAATTGCGACAACCAAATGCGAGGTATTATTTATCCAATGGATATTATCCAGCATTTATTATAAGAGTAAAAGAGAGAGAAAAGTATTTGAAAAACAAATTTTTATTTCTTTTTCTTTTCTATGGTTTAGATGTTTGTCCTAATGTTCGACAATCGGAAAGAGTATTACTTTAGAGAGACATCACCGCAAAGAACATGATTTCGATTTTTTCCTATCATTTTATTTCTTCTCTATTTTGTTGGACCACTATTTCATCCAAAGTCTTAACGATAAATGAATGACAAGAATAAAATCGATAATAAAATTTTCGTGAAAAAAGAACTTTTGCTTAATTCTTGTTTGATGTGACTTAACCTCAAAAAATATATGAAAATTACAGCAAAAGAATAATTGAATATAACTTCTCAACAAAAATGAGTTTTTGAATATTTCCTAATGAATGCGATATTTTTGACGAAACAATAAATGAAATCGATTTCCATTTTGAGTGAATATCAAATTACAATGTAATGGATAACATTAAACAAGAAATTGTGCAAGGCACATTTGTTTTAACCCAATATCAAACATTTTCTAATTAATTTCATTCCGTTATTAATCTAATTTCCTCTGCATTTGTGATGTATTTTATTACTCATTTAATTAATGGCAAAACGAAAATGTTGTAACAAAAACAGGACTATTATATACACTTCAATACAAGTTATATAAGAGCACAGACTATGTGTCTGACAGTCGATCCAATATATAATGGATTTCTATCCCTTAAATGACAATAATTTAATGCAAAACATTATCTTTAAGTTTAATGGAAATTATTTTCAGATCATTTTTCATACAATTTATTAGAAATTTTTAATGACATCTAATAGTAGTTATTTTTATTATCGTGTTTTCTATTACTGTTATCAAGATTACCATGCTCAATATTATTTAATTATTGGCTAACAAGGCAAATTTTATTCAAATATTCTTGCTCACAGATATTATCTATGAATATAAAAAGAAGAAGAAATTTGCAAGCTTATTATAAAGAAAATATTCTTAAACTGATTGAATGGCATATAATCATTATTTTGTTGGACAGCTTAGTATTGGGCGTTGACTACGCTTTCCATAATAAAAGCATCAAGGTTTTTATGAAATTTAATTGACAAATGATTAGTTTGAATGACAAATAACAAGAATATTCAATAGAGTGTTGTATCGATTTTCTTCATGTATTACACAATTGATGTCAAACAGAAATATTGTATTATTAGTTCATTATTATCGTTAAAATATTCACTATTATTATGAACTGAGAGAACAAACTTTCAGGAATTACTTAAATCAACTATTTCTCAATGAATATATTCTTTCAACTTTGAATAAAAAGGAGTTTTCTATTTATGCTTTAAATAGATTTTTTGGTGAAGCTATCAAGCTCATCTATTTATATAATAAGTGCTTAAGTGTATAATGGTTCATAAAAGTTGCTTGCTCATATCCTAAATAATATTGTGATTTTGATAACAAATTCTAAATCAAAATTTTAATATTAATTATTAATCAAAGGTTTTGAGAAAAGTTATCATAGCTTTCAATGAAAGATCATTTATAGAATTATTTCTAAAAACGTAATGCATTAACCTTTTGATATTTACAGAGAAATCTAGGTCATTTTAAACAAAGATTTTAAAAGCTAAGCAAGCAGAAATAATAGTATAATTTTAGTAGTGATTAATTTAAAAGCCTTAACAATATACACAATCGAGCATGTTTATTGACGCTGAAATAATTTTATGAAATATTTGATAGATTAGTTTCAAAAGTGTATTCAATTTATTTTAAAAATAAACAGTTTGTGTGTGAAAGTGAAAAATATAGTCCAAGTTATAAGAGTTGTCAGACTGTAAATAATTAAATACTTTATTTTTGAACATAAAATTTGAATATATTTTCAAGAAATTTACCAAAAATTATATTTTCAGTGAAAAATTGGTTTTTCAACAAAAACTCATTTCATTTGATATTCAAATTTATTTCGTGAAAAATTTTTCTGTCATCTAATCGTAAATAACTGACAATCAGTTCAAACGTCTGAATATATTCTTGAAATTCTATGTGTAATCATTCGTGGAGTTCCCCTCATATCGATTGTTACTATATTTACATTACGTTTTACGCACAGAATATTCTGTTCAAATACATATGAAATACAAATACCGAAGTGCGGTATTCGCTCTTCTCTTTCAAAACCCACACTTTCTTCCTAAGAATCTCCACTTTTTCTTAGAGAAACCAATATTTGATTTTAAAGAGGAGTTCAGTCTTTACTGATATTTGAGATAAAATTCATGTTTTATGTCAGACAATAGAGAGTTGTTTTGAATGGAATAAATGATACAAAGTATTGAATTCTTTGATTTCTATAATCAATCACTATTTAGATTATGTATTCTGAATCAATAGCCATGTACTTTAATCGCGCACATCCTATGTATTCTTATGTATACTTATGTATGAATTGAAAATAGTGTCAAACGAGACATCATTTCAATATAAGTTCGAATAAATTACTTTTCATTCAATGGAATAGTCGTGATTTCTATTGAACAATGAACTAGGTTAATCTATCCTAACTTATCAAATATTCAACTAGTATATTCTCCTATCTAATAAATCAAGCAATCTCCAAGGTGTTAAAGCAACTCATTTGAATATTTAAGTTGGTCATTTTAAGAGAAAGCTCAATATTGCTTATAAATTTAACCTAGTTTATCAGAAAAAGTTAATTTAATTTAATATTTTATGTCAATAGGAATGACTATAATTAATGAGAAGCGCATAAAATTTAATTAAAATAGAAGAGAATAAGTTTATGGTAAATCTTTTATGGCTGTTGGAACTCCTGGTAAAAATAAAAAGTTGATGGATAATATTAAATAAATTTTTATCATTATTTTCAATATTGAATCAGATTTAAGTAATAAAATGTGTTTCAGAGAATATTTATTCGAAATATTAAAAATATAATAAAACATCAATGAATTCATGAGTTAATGAAACGGTTAGTATTAGCACAGAATTTAGCACAGAATCAAATACTTCTCTTTTTACGAGGAATTGATTTTGTTATGAATGAAGCTCTTGCAACAATACTAAAACAGAAACAGTAGTGAAGTTGTATTCGCCCACGCCTTTCAAATTTAACGCAAAAATAGGACATTTCTCTTAAATCTTTTAATGCTCTCAGAGGTGAGCAAGACATTTATATTGCAAGATTACATATTGCAAGACAACTATTTACCATAATATTTTAGAGTTGAACCTATATTTTAAAGAAACTTTTCAGGAGTTTAATCACGAAATCCTGATTTAAAAAATATAGTAAAAGCATCTGTTAGTCAACATTTGGCGCATATATATTGACGAATAAACTTATCATATGATAAGACCTACCATTTTCTCTAATAGATTTATTCATATAAGAAAAATTACCTTGGTCATCATGTAAATGCAAATGTGTTTCTATTCTGTATTAATATATAATAATATTCTGTGTTGACTCAATTTATATTCAGAGCATTGTTTAAACGGAAAAAATATAATACATTTCCGTTGAATTCTATTAAACTTCGAGGAATTGAAATATTCTTAACCTTAAAGTAGTTTTTATTTTTTTAAATAAGGAATTACACGAAAAGATTATCTGGAAATCTGTGTCAGCACTGGTTTACTCTTAATTAATGTCAAAGTGTTGGCTCACATTCTTATGGTTAAACATAAGTTTACGTCAGTGTCTATCAGTGTATTGACAGCTCATTATTCTTGGTTACAACTTTGACATTTCAATTTTTAGACTCATCAAGCAATGATCAGTTTATAACCGTTAAGATAACCTATCGATCATTTATATTGATTGATAAGCTTGATGATTTTTTATCATCACTTAATAACTCAAAGAATAGCACAGAATACTGTCCAAAGAGAGATAAATGATGAGCCAAACTGAAGAAAAGGTCTTCTAATAGAGTCCACCCCTTTTGTGCCCCCCGTTGTGGTCGAGTGGGAGTTCTTTAAGTAAATCTATTATTTTTGATAATCAGCTAAATTGAAGAACTAATTGAGCTTGAGCAAATAAATATTACTCAATATTGTAAATTCAATATTCTTGGTATAAATAAATAAGCAAGAACAAAATCAAGCTTTGTTTTCTACTCAATTTAATAAAATAGAATCACAAAAGAACACAGATATGAGCCAAACAACTCTTCCATATTTTATTAGAGTTATAAAAACAATCCTTTATTCCGACTCAAAGACATAGGATTTAGATATGCTTTTAAAAGAATTAGAACAGAGATGTCCAGAATATAAAGCCTGAATGAACATGATCAGAATTGAAACAATAGTACAATAAAGAATTATTAAACTTATTTTTGCTTGGTAATTAAGAATTTGCTTGAAAAATTCAAGAAAAGCATTCCAAAGGATTAAAAGTAATTGAGCTTAAAATTCAGAGAAGGGTGCGCTTGAGCTTCACTGATATTATGGCAAAAATTTATTATATTTTCCTTAAATCTCGCATAAAATTCTTTATATATATATTCTTTATTTCTTTTTTGAGAAAACAAATCATAAGAATTCAGACAAAAAACTCAAAGAATCCGAATATATTTCAATAATATTTTACACACATTTAATGGCAAACAATTGAAGGAAAAGATAAGAAAAGGAAACGAAAAAGTAGTCTCTTTTCATATTTGAGTTAATGAATAGAAAAATCGATTAAATTTATGAATGAAAAAATTGGAAGAATTTAATGCTTTCTTTATTGAGTCTATTTTTATATACATTGTGTTTATATCTCAAACCCTTTAAGAATAAGCATAGGTTTGTGATCAATGTTAATTAGTTTACCAAAACGAAAGAATCCAGCTTGCTTTTCTCACCAGGGTAATTGGTAAAAGTGCACAATTTTATTCAATTACAATAGAAATGATGAAAGAGGAGGAGATTAACTCAAGTTTTCTGGTGTCGGAACAGATGTTTCTCGCATTTGGGCCACAATTATGTAAGAGAATCATAATAACAATAGATGTCAGAAAAGTTTTGTTTAGCTAAAAAAATTACCCCTCATTTATCAAGCAAAGTGATCAACACTGCTTTTCTCCTCTTTTTTATGCCTTTTTTATTTTATTTAATTATTATTTTAATTTTATATTTTCTAATATATTCTAAGGAATTCATGAAAACTAATTTATCCAAACTTATTGTTCTCCGAATAATTATATGGTTTGACTAACTTTTGGGTATTAACTTATTACCTAAAAAAAGTTAATTAAACTTTGGATTCAAACTTTTCATAGAATAAATTTGAATAAAATGTATCTCATTTTCAAATCTAATCGATATTTGAAAACCAATTAAGACAATTGATATCTTAACTAAAAATTTATAAATTAGAGAAACAGTGAATGAGTGAGTGGTGAGAGAGAGAGAGAGAGAGAGAGAGAGAGAGAGAGAGAGGGCACAGCTTTGACTCCCAAACTTTTTTATCAAAAATGCGAAATCTTTTTACTAGTAACTAAAGAAATACTGGTTTCCCAAAGGGGGTACAGATTACCATTCCCCTCCGTTTTTATCAGGAATACCAATTTTTTTGTTTTTATCAAAGGAGTGTCTTCAAAGAAATAGAACACAGCCAACCCTTTCAATCCGTTTTTATTAGACAGATTTAGTTTTCCCAGATCAATTAATAATGTTAAATTCAAAGAAGAACACATCAATTCATTCCCTTCCGTTTCGACCAGTAAGATCCAATTTTTCCGTTTCTAACTAAAGCTAGATCCCCAAAAGAGCTTTCCATTCCTGTTCGTTTCTATCAAAAAGGCTTAAATTTTCCGTTATTATCAGAAGATAGGAATTCCATACAAAGAAAGAAAAAAGAAAGATAGAAAGAGAGAGCCCAGCCTACCACTCACCTCCTTTTCAATCAAAAAAGCAAAATTATTTTGATCAAAGCTAAGATAGAGCTATTAAAAACATTATTAAAAACCATTTAGAAAAGCAATTTTAATGAAATTTTAAGTTTTATGGAGGCTTTATCTTAGCTTTGATCAAAATATGTCCAGCAACAAAGTGGCTCAGAATAATGTTTTCCATTCATTATATATAAAAGATTCAATATAAAAGTTAATCTAAAAATTCATAATGTTAACCTATGGAAAATTCTTGATATTCAAATTA